>JAQQSZ010006743.1:0-13508 GCA_028646595.1 Phalanger gymnotis
ATGCGCTGCCTCACCAGCACTCCTCCTTCCCCAAGAACCCCCTACCCAGACTGGGCTTAAATCTTCAGCAGGCTCTGCACTCCTGCTTTGATCAGCCACTTAATTCCTCCCACCAGGTGGGCCTGGGGCCAGAAGCAACTGCAGCTATCTAAAGCTGCCCTGCTTCCGTTGCCCCAGGGGCAGTGGCCGAACCGCAAACTCCGTCTCTTCCCGCAGCTTTTCCCACTAACCTTCTTTGTTGTCTTTGCTGTTTGTGGGTTGTGAGGTCTGGTACATGCCACAGCTCAGTAATTCAGCATGCTAGGGCACTCTCCGCTCCACTCCTGGTCTCGTCGGTCAGTGGTCTGCCGCGCCGCTCCGCACGTGCTGGGCTCTGCTTGGCTCAGCTCTGCTCCCCTCAGCTTGGGGCTGGGAGCTCCCTGCGGGACAGACCTTACCCAGAGACCATCCAGGCTGTCCTGGGCTGGAGCCCTGCTTCCCTCTGCCACTTTGTGGGTTCTGCAGTTCTAGAATTGGTTCAGAGCCATTGTTTTATAGGTTTTTGGAGGGACTTGGTGGGGAGCTCATGCCAGTTACTGCTTTCCAGCCACCATCTTGGCTCTGCCCCCCTGGGGGAGGGTGAATTTCTTTAATGAATATCAATGCAAAAAAAAATAAATATTAGCAAGTGGATTACAGAAATATACAGATTATAAAATAAGACCAGGTGGACTTCATACTGAGAATGTAGGTCTAGTTCAATATTAGGAAACGATAAGCATAATTGACCATATCAGTGACTTAAAAACAGAAAAAATCATGTGATTATATTAACAGATGCAAAAAAAATTTAACAAAATGCAACACTCATTCTTATTAAAAATACTGGTAAGGACTGGAATAAATAGAACATTTTAATATGAAACAAACCACAACCTTATAGGATCTTTTGCAAAAAGATATCTCCCGTTCATGCTTCAAAAGCATTCAAGATATCTTGGATGACAAAATAGCATGAATAACCATGTTCAACAAGACAATGATGACAAATATTAATTGAATGATTATATATACATAGATGTGTATACATGTAGATATATGTATATGCGTATATATGTATGTGTGTATATATGTATACACATATAATATATATGTCTTTTTAGTGCCCCTGTGTGTTTATTATATTTATGCTGATGGCTTTCCACCCCAAAACATTATAAAATCTCATAGAACTGACTAAAAAATTAAGAAGTATTTTATTTTTCCCCCAATTACAAATCAAGATAACTTTTGGCTTTCATTTTTATAAGGTTTAGAGTTACAAATTTTTCTACCCTCCTCCCACCAGTCCCCTCTGCTGAGAAAGATAGGCACTTCGATATAGTTTACACATGTGATATAATACATGACATATGGAAAAGCAAGTTAGAGAAGTAGAGGAAAAATTGGGACGAGAAATGAGAGTGATATGAGAAAACCATGAAAAACGAGTCAATGACTGGCTAAAGGAGACCCAAAAAATACTGAAGAAAATAACACCTTAAAAAACAGACTAACTCAAATGGCAAAAGAGCTCCAAAATGCCAATGAGGAGAAGAATGCCTTGAAAGGCAGAATTAGCCAAATGGAAAAGGAGGTCCAAAAGACCACTGAAGAAAATACTACCTTAAAAATTACATTGGAGCAAGTGGAAGCTAGGGACTTTATGAAAAATCAAGGTATCTTAAAACAGAACCAAAGGAAAGAAAAAGTGCAAGACAGTGTGAAATATCTCATTGGAAAAACCACTGACCTGGAAAATAGATCCAGGAGAGATAATTTAAAAATTATTGGACTACCTGAAAGCCATGACCAAAAAAAGAGCCTAGATATCATCTTTCAAGAATTTCAAGAAATTTTCAAGGAAAACTTCCCTGATATTCTAGAGCCAGAGGTAAAATAGAAATGGAAAGAATCTACCAATCGCCTCCTGAAAAAAAAAATCCCAAAAAGAAAACTCCTAGGAATATTGTCACCAAATTCCAGAGGTCTCAGATCAAGGAGAAAATACTGCAAGCAGCCAGAAAGAAACAATTTGAGTATTGTGGAAACACAATCAGAATAACACAAGATCTAGCAGCTTCTACATTAAGGGACCAAAGGGTTTGGAATACTATATTATGGAGGTCAATGGAGCTAGGATGAAAACCAAGAATCACCTACCCAGCAAAACTGAGTATCATGCTCCAAGGCAAAATATGGATTTTCAATAAAATAGAGGACTTTCAAGCTTTCTCAGTGAAAAGACCAGAGCTGAATCGAAAATTCGACTTTCAAACACAAGAATCTAAAGAAGCAAGTAAAGGTAATCAAGAAAGAGAAATCATAAGGGACTTGCTAAAGTTGAACTGTTTTGTTTACATTCCTACATGGAAAGATGATGTGTATAATTCATGAGAACTCAGGGTAGCTGAAAAGAATATACGTAGATACATACATACGTATATATATATACATATATATGCATACACACACAGAGAGGGCACAGGGTGAATTGAATATGAAGGGATGATAACTAAAAAATGATATCAAATTAAGAGATGAGAGAGGAACCAATTGAGAGAGGGAGAAAGGGAGAGATAGAATGGGGTAAATTATCTCACATAAAAGTGGCAAGAAAAAGCAGTTCTGTAGGGAGGGACGAGGAGGCAGGTGAGGGAGAATGAGTGAATCTTGCTCTCATCAGATTTGACTTGAGGAGTGAATACCATACACAGTCAATTGGGTATCTTACCCCACAGGAAAGAAGGAGGAAGGAGATAAAAAAGGGAGGATGATAGAAGAGAGAGCAGATAGGGGGAGGAGGTAATCAAAAACAAACACTTCTGCAAAGGGACAGAGTTTAGGGAGAAAATTGAATAAAGCGGGATAGGATAGGAAGGAGCAAAACATAGTGTTTCACAACATGAGTATTGTGGAAGGGTTTTATATAATGATATGCATGTGGCCTGTGTTGAATTGCTTGCCTTCTTAGGGAGGGTAGATGGGGAGTGAAGAGGGGAGAGAATTTGGATCTCAAAATTTTAAAAGAAGATGTTCAAAAAAAAGTTTTTGCATGCAACTAGGAAATAAGATATTCAGGCAATGGGGCATAGAAATGTATTTTGCCCTACAAGAAAGTAAGGGAAAAGGAGATGGTGGGGAGTGGGGTGACAGAAGGGAGTGCTGACTGTGGAATGGGGCAACCAAAATATATGCCATCTTCAAGTGGGGGGAGTGTACAAATGGGGAGAATATTTGTGATTCAAACTTTTGGGAAAATCAATGCTGAAAACTAAAAATATCAAATAAATTTTAAAAAATAGAAAAAAAAGAAAAATATCTGGATGAAAAAGTGAAGACAACTCAATATTTGCTGATGTTGTTTATGTAAGATACCAATCATACAAATATCTCTAAAGTTTTGTTTGATTAACTTTTTGACTGCATGTTTTATTTGGTTAGTAGGCATAGTCCTTCTTTACTTTGCTCTTTAATATTATTTAGTGACAGAAATCCTACTCTGAAGTCTGGCTCCTGATACAATCTAATTATGCAGCTAAAATCACTTCACTGCTTCTTTCCTTATTCTGACTTGGTAACAATAATAAATGCCCTGTATCTGTATCAAAGAAACATCATGAGGATGTATTAGAAGCATTGTGAAATCATTGGAACAAGTTCTTGACAAATTCTAGGTAGAAACATTATAAGCTGTCTGATTCCCCCATTCAAGGGTCAGGAAAGTATGAAGTAAGAAGGGCTATTTTGTGTATTTTAATTGAATAAGCCTAAATTTAATTCAATTCAACATGCATTGTGAATTTTTTTATCATATGAACTTTTTAAGTGCTGATATATATTTCAGTTGATGATCAACATATTTTACACCAGCCACATGTGACCCGATTCATACATTTTATTCTGTTTATGCAAGTTAATACAATGTAATAGAAAGTCCTAATAATTTACTGTCACCTGATGTCATATATTTGTGTACACATCAACCAGAGGGATGGCCCCAAAGGAGCTGCTATAGGCTTATGTCATTAACACATTAGTGAAATGAGTTTATGAGAGAACATAACTGTCTCCTTAAAATCAAGGAGAAAACTCTCTATTAAGGATATAAGTTATGGAACAGGAGGACACTGAAATAGGACAGGGAGAGGGAAACATGGAATCAGTAAACCCTCATCAATATATGAGAGATGGATGAGATGGAATATGGTTCCCAACTAGAATATGGATAAAGAAGGTATAGCTAAGGTACTATCCTGTGTATATGTGTGTTGGGTGGAGTGTGGGGGGGATAAGTCAGTAGACAGAATCATATATGTGTATTTCTAAATCTAGTGACTAATTAATATTAGCACAGAATATCTGTGTTAATTGTTGAACTGACCCAATATAAGATTGAATGATTTGTTCTTTTTTTCTGCTGTTTTTGGTGATTTTTATCTGTTGCACACAGAGGGTAAAGATAACAGATCACTCACAACATTGACACCATGGATTGAACTGGTGGAAAGGTAAAGACATCATTCACCTGCTCTTCTTCTTTTACCCTGGCTTCCCAAGGTTTACATGTGAGATTGGCTGGCTGTGCCATTTTGCCTACAATCCTGGCTCCTTGAATTCTCAGGTACAGTAAAAATCAATGAAAGTGCAGAGAACAGATAATACTGAACAGAAACAAACACTGCTAGTTCCTCTAAAATATATTATTTTACCTCTAGAAAGTGAATGAATTGTTTCTGTTGACAGAAACTAATTTTAAGCATTTTAACTCATACTCAAGGTTTTTTTTTCCGGAAATTAAAAAGAATTGAGTCAATATTGTGGCTATTAATCTCTATTCTCTTGAGACATCATCATAGTCAACATTAATAAAGAATTTTTAAAGTTTTCAAAACTTTTTTTTTATTTCATCCTCACAACTACCTTGTAAAGGTAGGTATTATTATCCCAATTTTATGAACGAGCAAACTAAAGTTGAGAGAAGTTAAGTGACTTGGTTAGGGTAACATAGCTAATAAATGTCTAAAGTACTCTCTTCCCAACTCTATTGAATTGAGTTCTATCATCTATGTAGCTGTGATAATTATGATAATGACAATCATGATGAGCCACCAAATTAAGCAATTGTTTTAGTAATTAACCAAAGCCATCAATATGATATACAAAATATATTACATCACATGGAAATAATGTGGTGTAGTGAATAAAGTGCTGAGTTTTGAGTAAGAAAGTTTTATTTTCTGACCTGTGACATTTGAGAGCTGGATGAATCATTTTTGAATGCCTCAAACTACTTTTTAACTCTTGTCTAATATGTTCCAAGTTGGTTGGGATCTGCCTCTGTGGACAGAGTTTCCCACAAAGCCCAAACAAATGAAAAGTAACTCCTTTGTATTCAGTGCCCTCACTTTTCTAAAAAAATGTTTTGTATCACTGTAACATCCTTTCCATATCAAATTTTACTACACTCAAAGATGAAGTTTGAGGATCTGACTTAGAAAAAAATATTAAAAACAAAATTTAAAGGTGATCTTTTCATAACTAGACATCCCATTCCACAGTAAATTATCTGATGAAAATTTTTATATACAAATGAAGAAGTAGGGAATTAACTAGGTTGGAATCCCTATAAAGTTGGGAAATTCTTGCAATGGAGAGAAATTAAAGGCAGCTAAAATAGTATTTATGACTTAGCAAACTGCTCCCCACATGATATTATATCATATTGATGTAAATAAAATCTTCAATTTTATCACTGCCTTAAGGAAAGCAAGATGGACAATAAGTTCTAATAGCTTACCATAGGTTAATGTGTCTTCCTATAAATTTTCTCAATTTTAATTGTGGCAATGGCTTGACTGATGCTTACTGTTTTTTTTTTCAGACTAGTTTCTGCTTGACAGATTCCCTCTGGCTTACCTTGAATAATGTAAATGATGACCACCATTTTGAGAGGTTCACCCTTGGCTCCATCACTCAAGTAGATCCAGAGGAATCATGAAATATTGCACTCCATAAAAGGGATAAAGGAAACTTAAATAACCATGAGGAGAAATGATTTAGAGCATGCATGCATTTAACATGAAATATCCTTCGCTTTTATTAGCATTTCAATAGACTGAAAAATATAATATGACAGAGTCAATTAGCTATAAATCAGTGGTCATCGTGATGCTTTTGGTGATAACAGTAAAATAGATTTCTTATCATTCTTTTCTTCATGTACGTTCTGAAACTTTTCCTTAACTTTTTTTTCTTTTCTTTTCCTAGGAATAAAGAGACGCAAGTAGAGTTAGTCAACTTCCTCACTATAAGGAATGGCTCAAAAGATAATACCCAGAAAATCTATGTTTGGAAATGAAGATGGGCTAATCATTCAGCAAGAGACAGGAAGATAATGAATATTCAGGAAATGCTCAAAAACCCAGACGAAAATCACAGTGTTTTGGGTAAATGTTCCATAGAGACTGAATAGGAGGGAATGGACAAATATAGCATAAGTTCAGAATATGCCTTTTTGTGACATGCATTATTGGAGGAAGAGCCAAATTGGTGCCTGAACACCTGGCCAGATGGGCAGAAGTTTATCTTGAATTATTTTTCTTCCCCATCTCCTCCCCAGCAACTGTGCAAAGTATGTTAAACTTGAGAGCTGAAAAGAAGTGCTTATAGCTAAATGGAATGTCATCAAGGATACATTTATTGTTTCAGGTCATTCCTTATATAGTCCAAAGTATGATGGATGTATATTCAGAAGATTTTTGTTCAAATTATGATTCTTATAGTTGGCTAACTACTGGTGTAACTTTGGGTAAATCTCTTTACCTCAGATTCTTGCCTTGTAATATAATGTGACTAGTGTTGACAATATCCAAGGTTTCTTCCAGTTCTTGATATATTATCCTAATATTACAATGAAACTGATCTTTCCAAAGTAATTACTAATTTCTCAATTGCTAAATCTGTTTGCTTTTTCTCAGTCTTCAGCCCTCTTCATCTTTCTTCCATCATTCAAATAATTTATCAATCACTGCTCCTGGAAACTCTTCCTGCATTTTGATGACATCATTTCTTCCTGGTTGTCCCACCTGATTAACTTCTCACTCCTTCTAAGCTTCCTATCCTGAATCATAATCCTGTTACAGATGTTATTCAGAAGAAATTCCAAAATGATCTTTACTTTTCCTTAGTGATCTTATGAGCTCCCACTGTGTCAACTATCATCTCTAAGCAAATGTTTTCCAAATCTACATTTCCAGTCCCCATATTTCTCATGAGTTCTAACACCCTACTATCAACTGCCTATTGGGCATCTCTATCGTTTCCAATAGTCATTCTAAACTCAACATATATAAAAGAATTTATTTCCCTAATCTACTCTTCCTAAGTTCCCTATTTCTGTCAAAAGCACCATCTTGACATCTAATCACCCAAGTTTACAAACTAGGGAAAGAGAAGGGAATAAGTATTTCTATGACACTGCTACGCACAATGCACTATGCTAAGCCCTTACAAATGTTATCTCCTTTTATTCTCAGAAGTACCTTGGGAGACAGGTGCTATTATTATCTTCCATTTATAATTGAGGGGACTGAAGAAAAAAAAGTAAGTTGCCCAGAGATATTATTGAATTTGCAAATCTTTCTTACTTATGATTTCCCATTACTTGCCAAGCTTTGTCCGCTCAATTTTCTCAACATTTCTCATCAGTACTCTTCTCCATTTTCACATTACAACCATACTAGTACCAAACTTAATCATTTTGGGATTATGTTACTCATTTAGTAATTAGATTACTTGATTTCAATCCTTCTTCCTCTCCAATCTACCTTCACCTAGCTGTAAATTTGATATTCTTAAACCATAGAATTGATCACACCACCTGCATGCTCAGGACACTTCAGTGATTACATATTAGGACAAAAAATGCAATTGCCACTTTTTTTTGTCACTGTGAGCCCTTCACAAAATGAGTAAAGCCTATATTTTCAGACTGGTTTCATATTACTTCCCCTCATATACTACATGTTCCAAACACATTAGTTTACTCACTATTCCCTGTGTAAGAAATTTTATTTCCTCCATTTTGAATAGGCTTTTCAACATGTCTAGAATGGCCTTTCCCTTCTCACTTTTGCCTCTTAAAATTCCTAATTCTCTTCAAGGCTCAATTTGGGTGCCACTTCCAATACAAGACCTTTCCTGATATTCCAATTTTGAACAGTCTTCCATTAAATTATTTTGTATTTACTTTGTATATAAATTACATTTATCTACTTGTTTCCATGCCATGTCTATTCTCAAAGACTGTAAACACACAAAATTCTGAAATTTAGCAGCGATGTGACTGAGAAAGCAATTGAATTTTTCTGAGCTTAATGGTTTTGTTTACATTCCCAAAGTGCTAATAATAATTGCAGTAGTTTCTTTGAAGTATTATTGTGAGAGAATTTTGTACTTCTTTAAGTGCTACATAAATATTATCTAGTATTATCCAGCAAAGAAAGAAGACCTTATTTTGCATTCTTCCTTTTCTGTGTATTCAAACTAGATTTGAGGACAAAGCTACAGGTACTAGTGAGGTCTATGACCTATAACAAAGATGCCCAGGTGGCTTTGAAAACCTACTGGGGCCCTATCCCACTGAATGGAAGTAGCTTCTTTTTTTTAATATGCAGAGAATACTGAGAAAAAACTCGGGTTACACCCATAGTGTCTTCATCCTGCATAATCCTACAAATAAATTCAAATTGGGGGATGTATTTTTGAATATTATTCCTATAAACATGAACAGAACATTCTTCTTCCGAGAAACAGGAATTCCTACTCCTATAACCATGAACAATAATAAAAATGAAACAGCAACACCAAAAAATTCCTCCGTATTTGGAGATAGTACAACAGATTGGGAGTACTGAGACTGACTCAGTACCAACTGCAATTAATGACATTTTCAACTTTGGCGAAACTCTTTATCATTTGATGCCTCAGTTTTTCATCTATAAATCAAGTTGAGGTATATAAGCATGTACAAGTCTGTTAATCTTCATTTTCTCAACTATAAAAGAATGAGAATAACAACAACAATAGAAGGGTAAGCAAGGTGGCACAATAGAAAGAGATTTGGAGGTGGAGTTAGGAAGACCTGAGTTCAGGTATGATCTCAAACACTTACTAGCTCTGTGAACCTGGGCAAGTCACTTAAACTCTGTTTGCCTCAGTTCCTCCATCTGTAAAATGGGGATAATATTAATACCTACCTCCTGGGGTTGTTGTTATGATCATCAGGCCATAATTTTAAAATGCTTAGCACAAGCCTTGGCACATAGTAATATCCAAATAAATGTGAGCTATTATTATTATTATTGCTACTATATTCATTATTGCTAATAATAATAACTTATGAAGAGATTATTAGGCTCGAGTGGGTAATATATGTAAAATACATTGAAAAATTTAGCGAGTTATATAAATGCCAGTTTTTTCAGTAATAGCAGTCATATTTTTGTGTATATGCATATACATGCAAGTAAAATATATTAACCTTGTCAAATATTTTATTATGTATATGTGAATAACTATGCACATATTTTTAAGTATATATAATTTAGGAGTAGGGACTAGGCTTCTAATTTGCTGCCATACAGAAAGGCTGAGGAAAATCTTTTGGTATAGTTTGACAACTTTGCAAGTTGTAATCTTAGAGAGCTGTCTGGGTCCTGAAATCTTAAGAGCCTTGACACAGCTAATATCTGTCAGACACAGGACTTTAACTCAGATCTTTATGAATTTGGGTCTTCTCCTATATCCATTATGTTAATACTTTGGGAACAAAAATGTAAATTATACAAGTATATGTATATTATATTTCCTGTATAGAATATAGAATGTGAATTATGTGGAGAATATATAAATGTATATTATATGTAAAATATGTATATTATTTGTATTATTTTGTATTTAAATATATTTAAATATGAATTTATGTAGCATCTACTGAAAAAATATATATATAATATATATATACATACATAATCATTATTGGTATTGAAGTTTTTCTCTAGAATTCTTTATAGCTCACAAACTCTTTGCATTAATGTGAGGCCAATTTCTAACCTAACTAAAAGGAGACTTGTTTCCTTATAAACTACCAACTCTTCTTCTTTGGTTTCTCTTGAAAATTAAAGCAAACGGAAGTAACTGATTTTCTTTAATTCAGTACCAAAGTGGCAGAATTGAAATGACTGTTGCTGGCCATCAGACCCAGGCTCTTTCCAACTAATTCAGCATCTCTGAAGAATGAAGGACTGGTAATAAAATTGAGCAGAAAGAAAATGCTGGCATCGCTCTTGAAAAATGTACTGAGTAGGGCATACAATTAGTACTTTATTGAGACTTGGCAGAACAAGGCAAGGTGTTATACTCCAAAGCATACCAATACACTTCTAGCTGTGAAAATCCTAAAACAAAGAATGTCCTTCCTGGTATGATATCCTCAATATTCTGGAATATAATCAAAAGGAGAGTTTGGGTTTTTTTTTGGTGACAATATGTTTATGATTACCAAGTGGACACAGACACATTCGATAGGCACCTGTTTGTCTGTAGTCCCATCTGTTTTTTTGGGATTTTGTCAAGAATACATCAACGTATACTGTGTTAATATTAATTGCCAACTTTATATTCTTCAAATTTATTTAATGTTCATATTAACCTTAGTTCTTTCCATTCCTATTGAGAGTTAATTAGTACTCCTACTATTCCCTTTAACAGTAATAAAATTATGATAACAAAAATATTCTTTTTGAAAGGGAGAATTGTCCATGGTAATCAGGTAAAATTAGATACCCTGCCACTACTTATTATTAATGCTTTAAAAATCATGATGAGCATTTAAAAGTCATTATGACCTTTCAATTGACCTGTGATTTCACTAATGGGAATATAATGATATAAACCACAAGTGGTTGATATCTTCTCATTTTTTGTGACTGTGTTACTTCAAATCCTCCACAGGGAGTACACTCAACATTAGGTCAACATAGTTTAGAGCCAGATAGGATCTTTAGGGTTAAGATTTCCCATTTCTTCATTTTAAGTATAATAAACCTGAAGCCTAGAGACATTGTTTGGACTTGAATAAGGTAAGATAGGTAGTAATTAACAGAGTTAGGATTCTATCTCAAGTTCTCTGACTCCAAATTGAGTTCTTTCTCCAGTACATAGGCCTATATATACTGTTTAAGAAGTATTAATACTTTATATGTATTAATGGAGCATATGTGTTTTCTATCTTATGTCCATTCATGTCCTTATATGAGTAGTTCATATGTCTGGTCATAAATCTCTCGTAATCTTTCTGAAATTTATTCTTTGAAATCCTTCATTGATTATATATCCTACTTACCATATGCTCCTCCAATGCCCTTTAGGGGACCCAAAATGTTACCTATGATGCTGTTTAAAGAGTATTTAATTTAGAGTCAGGGGACATAGGCTCAAACCATGTTTCTACCAATCATAGCCTATGTGACCTTGGTAAGGTTATTTAATCTCTTGGAACTTGTTTTTTTAATCTTTAAAGTGAGATGACCACTCTCAGTTTATGATTCTATGCTAACATGATTCAGTCATACCACATTCCTGGAATATATTGTTTTTAAAGAGATGAATATTTGTTGCATGGAAGCTAAAAGTAAATAATCATACAATTTATCAAATACAATTGAGCCTCCTTTCTTTTTTCCCAGTTTATTATAGGCCCACTTCATTGGCCATATTCAGTGCTTTTTTGTTTTTTTAAAGACTTGAACTGGAAGATCATTGCTCTATTTCAACTAATCAACTATGCATTATTATCTTGGGGTAGACATTCCCTTTTGGCTTTATTTATTCCTATATTTATTAAGCCCAATTCTTTTGAGTGTTTATGAATGTGACTTAGGATGCTCTGCAATGTTCTTGGGCTTGATGCAACCAGCATGATGGAATACCATAATGAGGCCTGTCTAGAGACCCTTATCTTTTGAAAATGTTTTCCAATTTGAATGATATGCTCGACACCCTCAATGAAAATAGGATAGTGGCTGGCAAAATTTATGTGAATGTTTTGTTTTTCAGTTTACATTAATAATCTTTCTCACTGCATACACATACACCACACACATACACATGCACACGCACACACACACGTACACACACACACACACACACACAAATTTTTTTCGTAGAGACGTTTCCAGGAAAAAAATCTATTTCTTTGCTCATGTTCAGCTCTCCAACCTTGGGAATTCAGATAGATGCCTACCCCTTTAGATTTTCCTTGTTTTCACCTTTTTACCTTTGCTCCTTTACAACTTCATTTCCATTTCTACCCAGTCATCATGTGCCTGTGATAAAATTTCCCTCATCAATATCACAGAACATTGAGATAATTCAATCTAATCCTCTTGCTATCAGGGGCAAGTCTTAAGGTCTGTTGCCTCATGGGAAATCTAGTTTTAGAAGGGAGAGGGGCATACCTGTTGCATGACTCCTCGGGAAGTGTAAGCTTCCCAAAACTCAATCTTCATTAAAATAATAATTCAAATTCCAATCAAATCTTAAGATTTACAAAGTATTTATCTCACATTAGGTATATTAGAGAGTTAATAGAAGTATTACTCTTGGCGGAGCCAAGATGGCACCTGGGAAGCAGTGACTAGCGTGAGCTCCCCACCAAGTCCCTCCAAAAACCTATAAAAAAATGGCTCTGAACCAATTCTAGAGCTGCAGAACCCACAAAGTGGCAGAGGGAAGCAGTGCTCCAGCCCAGGAGAGCCTGGGTGGTCTCTGGGTAAGGTCTGTCCCGCACGGTGCTCCCAGCTCCCAGCTGAGGGGAGCGGAGCAGAGCCCAGCAGAGCTCAGCGTGTGCGGCGCGGACCAACTGGGGACCGATCAGACCAGCAGCCGAGCAGAGAGTGCCCTACAGTCCTGAATTACTGAGCTGTGGCATCTACCAGACCTCTCAACCCACGAAGTGCAAAGACAATAGAGAAGGTTAGTGGGAAAAGCTGCAGGACTGAGTTTGCAGTTTGGCCACCGCCCCAGGGGCAGCGGAGGTGGGGCATCTTTAGAACTAGGCTGCAGTTGCTTCTGGCCCCAGGCCCACCTGGTGGGAGGAATTAAGTGGCTGATCAGAGCAGGAGTACAAAGCCTGCTGAAGATTTAAGCCCAGTCTGGGTAGGGGGTTCTTGGGCAAGGAGGAGTGCTGGCGAGGCAGCGCATCCGCCCAAGCGTGGAACATAGAACTCTTTAGTCATACCCCATCGAAAAACTCAAGGGTTAAGTAAGTTGTCTGGGAACATGGCCAGGAGGCAAAAACACACCCAGATTCAGTCTCAGACTCTGGAATCCTTCTTTGGTGACAAAGAAGACCAAAACATACAGTCAGAAGAAGTTAACAAAATCATAGAGCCTACAACAAAAACCTCCAAGAAAAACATGAACTG
>JAQQSZ010006744.1:0-13508 GCA_028646595.1 Phalanger gymnotis
AAGAAATGATGTGAAAAAATGAATTATGGAAAAATGCACAAAGTGACAGAGGATAGAAGAATTAGAAAAACTACATACATACCCTCTGTGTTGAATATGATTGTTTAAAAAAATGGCAACAAAACTTTGTAACCAGATGGAAAAGATCACAAGAGGACAAAGAATAAATAAAACTATAATTATTTTCTGTTAAAGTTTATATTTTTATTAATAAATAATAATGAAGAGTTTAGAATTTATAGTTTTACTTGGATTACAATTCCATATTTTATTTGTTTGTTATTACTTCTATTATATTTATAGTGTAAAGCTGCATAAGAAGGAGGGAGACAAGGAATGATTAATGATTCAGTCTCATTTAGTAAAACAGTAACTGAGTAGTGTAGGCAACCAGTAGCAAAGTTAATTGAAATTAAGATCTTCAACCATTGTCTCCAGCAACTCCTAGTCCAAAAGACTGCTTCAGGTAAGGCTGTCTTAAGCAGTCTTTTTTATATAATCTCTGTGAGATTATTTCTTCATTTATAAAATGAAGATTGTGGACTAGATAATCTCTATGGTTTATTCCAAGTCTAAAACAAATACAAAGGACTGAAATGTAGTAGAGGCATTTATATTGAATATTTCCTTTCATTTAAAGTTTTAAGTTAACAAAAATAAAATCTTTCCCTCATTCTTGTTGTTGTTTAGTCATGTCAGCAGTGTCTGACTCTTCATGACCCCATTTGGGGTTTTCTTAGCAAGAATACTGGAGTGGTTTGCTATTTCCTTCTCCAACTCATTTTATAGATGAGGAAACTGAGGCAAACAGGATTAAGTTGCTTGTCCAGGATGACCCAGGTAGTAAGTGTCTGGGAACAGATTTGAACTCATGAAGATGATCCTTCCTGATCCCAAGCCCATCGCTCTATCCACTGTGCCACCCTGTTGCCCTGTTCCTTCATTTCACTTGGTACTATATAATTCAAGAATGTAAATTCAAAAAGAATTTTCTCTAGCCATACCTAATTTAGCTGCAGATTTTCAGTTCAAAAACTACATATACTCACCTGTAACTAGATTGTTAACTATATGCTAAAATTCTTTAAGCAGTGGTTAAAGGTTTATCTGAGGAAGTTGTATTTAAGGAGACGAGGGAAGGAACAGAACAGTCTAACACAAATTGAGTGACCCTGAGCAGGTCTCTTAAACTTCAGCTTCTCCAAGTTTTACCAAATAGATAAAATGCCAATAAATTCAAGAAGAGAACTTTTAGAGCAATCAGAAAACTGCATGCAGACTAGAACGCATGGATGACATTTTATCTGCTTATTCCAATAACATGTCCTAATCTTTATGCTAGTAGTTTCAGGTTTGGAAGGTGTTACTTTACCTGTGATACTGTATATATTTTCTTTTTTTCTGTAATACATGTCCACTGCTACAATATCACAGGTTGTAACAAATCATAAAGTTTGTACAGCCTTTTTCCAGGGAAATTAGGAGCCAGTAGATGCTATAATTTCAAGAGTTAGGGGCGAATTAGTGATTGTTGATATCCTAGGAGCCCTTGAGTAGTAGCGGTAGGACTAAGATAGAGCTAAGAAGGGAAAGGTGTGACAGGTAGCTGAGTTTTTTCTCTCTCTTTCCTAGGAAGGACCAGTTGTATTGGTTTGGAAAAGCTTTTGCTGGTATCACAGTTACTATTTTAACCAGTAAAAAAGAACACGTTGGTAAAATGGCAGTGATGGAAACCCTAACTTTGTTAGGATGTGCTGACCACAAGATCTTAGAGAGCTAAGGTAGGAAACACTGACTACAATCTATCTCGAGCTCTAGCAGTTAGGAAAGTAAACTGGTGAAAGACAGATCAAAGTGGTTAACAGGAACTGAAACCAAGGCTAATTGAGGAGATGGTAAGAGGGTACCTAGTTGTATGTGTGACCGCTGGGTAACTGTCAGTGATACTTGAAAGACTGAGTAGAACTAGAGAGAGGCTTCAGCATTGGAGAAGGGCAAATTTTAGGTTAAGAAAGGAAGAGGGTGGAATCCTTAAACTATAGACTAATGAGATTGATTTTGATTCCTGCCAAAATTTTAAAATATCGAAGGTAAGGTTTGTGACTAGAAAGAAGAGCAGTGATCACCAAGAACTGACATGGCTTCGTCAAAAACAGGTCATGTCAGATTAACGTCATTTCATTTTTTGATAGGAGAGACAAAAGGGAATGGAATAGATAAAGATACTTTTTTTCCCTGGCAGAGTATCTGGTGAAGTCATTCCTGCTACTACCGTAGACAAGACGGAGAGATGTGGGCTACAAGAGAGTATATTTAGATAGATTCAGAACTGCTTGGCTAACCAAGCTCAAAGAGTATTCACTAACAGATTAGTGTTATCTTAGAGGTAGGCCTCCAGTAGAGACCCAAAGGATCTGCCTTTGACCTGTGTTGTTTAATATTTACATGAATGAACTAGATAAAGACACAGATGGCATTTTTATCAAATTTGCAAAAGGTTAAGATGCTAGAGAACATAGCTAGCATACTAGGTGACAAGACAGACAGATGAATAGATAGGTAGATAGAAAAAGCATTTATTAAGCACTTATTATATGCCAGGTACAGTGCTAATTTCTGGGTATATACATATGAGCAAGATACTCTCTGCCTTATGGTGGTGTTAGTGGTATACGCATGGGGCAGCATGGTCTGGAAATGGCCAGGAAGTGAGGTAAAGGCCTGGATCTAGGCAAAATAAGACAAAATTCTCACTTATCAGGGCCCTGGGTGGTTCCAAGGACAGAGTTCAAATTTCAAGTGGGGATGACAGCTGGAGTTAAGGCAATATGGTCTAGAAATAGCTACAAAGTCCAAGTCCGAAAAACATCTCAACAGGACACAGTAATGGGCTAAATTTGTTAAGATACAATATAGTAGTGATAAGTATAAATTCTTACACTTGGATGGAAAGAATTTATTGTACTAGTATAAATTCAATCTATATGATAAAAAGATCTGGGGATTTTAGAACTCAGTATGTGCAGAGTGTGATAGGACAGCCACAAAAGCTTATGTTACCTTAGGTTACATTAAAATGGGGATTGAACTTAGCCTACGAGAGATAACAATCCTATCTGCAGTCTTTTCCCTGGTCAGTCCACTTCTGGAATACTGTGTTGAGCTCTGGAAGGAAGGACAAGGTGGAACATGTCCAGAAGACAGCAACCAGCATTCAACTCAATAAACATTTAATAAGCACCTGTTCTATATATATAAGGAACTGCACCATGGTGAGGGGACTGGATACTGACACATGAGGCCTGACCAAATGAATTGGGAATGGGTGGTTTAGAGAAAAGAAAACCTAGTGAAGACCTGACAACTATCATTGTGGAAGAGAATTTGACCTCTGAGGGAAGAGCCATGGATGAATGTTAGAGTATTAGGTTTACATCTGAGGTAAGGAAAACACTTTCTAAGAATTAGAGATGCCCCAAAGTGCCATGGGCTTCCTCGAGAGGTAAGGGCTTGCCATGAAGCGTAGGTATTTAAGTGGATTTTCAATAATTACTTTGGGGCCACCTCACACCTATTAAATTGCTTAATATGACAGAAAAGGAAAATAATACATGTTAGAGGGGATGTGGGAAAATTAGGACACTAATGTACTGTTGGTGGAATTGTGGACTGATCTGATCATTCTGGAAAGTAATTTGGAACTATGCCCAAAGGGTTATAAAACTGTGCATACCAATACCATGACTAGGTCTATATCCCAAAGAGATTTTTTAAAATAAAGGGAAAAGGACTGACATGTACAAAAGGACCTACATGTACAAAAATATTTACAGCAGCTCTTTCTGTGGTGGCAAAGAATTGGAAATTGAGGGGATGCCCATAGATTGGGGAATGGCTGAACAAGTTGTACTATATGATTGTGAAGGAGTTCTATTATGCTATAAGAAATGATGAGCAGGATGGTTTCAGAAAAACCTGGAAAGATCGACATGAACTGATGTTTGTGTAACGTGACGTGAATAGAACCAGGAGGACACTGTACACAGCAAGAGCAATACTGGCTGATCAACTGTAACTAACAGCTCTTCTCAACCACATAATGATCCAAGAGAAATCCAAAGGACTCATAATGGAAAATGCTACCCACATCCAATGAAAGAGCTGATTGAGTCAATGAGGACTGAAGTACACTATTTCACTTTGTTTTTTCATGTTTTTTTTGTCTGAGTCTTCTTTTATAACATGACTAATACGGGAACATGTTTTGTTTTAATTTTATAAACATTTTATAACCTATATAAAATTGTTTACCATGTCAGAGAGGGAGAACGGGTGGGAGGAGGGGGGGGAGGGAAGGATAGAGTTTGTTAAAGATTGTCTTTAGGTGTGACTGGAAAAAAATATTATTAAAAATAATTACTTTTGGGGAATACAAGAGAGGAGATTCTTATTCAAGACTGGACTGGGCTGTTACCCTAGTCTGGAATGCCCTCTCTCTTAGGTTCCTACTTTAGAATCCTTGACTTCAAGACAATTCAAATGCCATTTCTGCCAGGATGCTTTCCCTGGTCTCCCCAGTGGCTAGTGCCACCTCTTCTAAGGTTACTTTCCCTCTACTTTGTATTTATCTTGTATGTTCTGATTTATATGCTTTCTCCTCCAGTAAAATGATAGCTCTTTGAGGACAAGGATCGTTTATGCTCGTTTGTCTGCAAAGCACTGCTGAGTGCCTGGCACATAGTAAGCACTTAATAAACACTTGCTGATTGACTGATTGGACTGGATGGTTTCCATTGTCACATACCAGTGATTCTGTGAGATTTGAAAGAATTTAGATTAAAGACAGTTAAGATACTATGACATGAATCTCTAATGATCTGGGTAAAGATTCTGAAGCCTGAAATTCTGATGACACAAATGCAAATAATTCTGATGAGAAAAAAAGGGAAAAAGTGTCTAAAGAGATTGAAGTGGCTTTCAGGGAGTTCTGTGATGAGCTCATTTTTTTAAAGCACACACAAAAAATAACAGTAAAGGAAGATAAGAGAGGCTGAATATAAAAGAGTGTCATTGTCCTTTAATCTTACCACCAGGAAGACCAAGGCTTAGGGAAAAGTCAAAGGATGCATGAAACAATGGAAGAAGCCTTGGATCTAGAGTTAGGGGACTATATTTGAAGCCTAGTCCTCCCACTTACTGTCTGTATGACGTTGTAAGGCTCATTTCTCTTGGAATCAGTTTTTTCATCTATAAAATGTAGGGGTGTTCCTAAGTCTGGACACATATGCAAAAATGCTTATTTTCAAGAAATGAAATGAATGAAATTTTCAATAACATTTTATTTAATTGGAATATATTAACAAATAACATCTTCAATATGGTTTCCATCATTTATGATGCAAAGGTTGATGCGCTTTGCAAGATTCATGTAAACTCGATGCAATAATTCCACATCGCCATCGATTTTTAGCACATTCACTCTTTATACGCTCAATCAAGTATATTACAACTGTGATTTTCATTGAGTACACCTTCTTCTTTAGCATACCCCAGAAAAAGAAGTCAAGGGGCCTAAGGTCTGTTAACATTCCAAATATTTCAGAATATGTATTTTTGCCTATGTGTCCAGACTTTAGGGACACCCTGTAGAAGACTTTCCAGCTTTAAATCTGTCATCTTAAGATAATTAAAAGGCCCACTTACAGGGTTGAGAAATGTGAAGATGAGGAAACTAGCATTAGGCTTTGTGAATGTGTTGATTATCATGTCTATTTTCACATACTTTTGACAAGACGTGAGGATATGGAGATTAGAAGCACATGGGGTCCTCGTTAGGCAGGGCAGAGCCCTAGCCAGATGGATTCATAGTGAGAAAAAATCAACTAGAATTGGGAAGACATGAATTCTAGTCTAGGTTCTGCCATTAACTTAGTGTACTTTATAAGCCTTTCCAAATTTGCCGATGACATAAAATTAGAAAGAATAACTGACAAGCTGAATCCAGATCCCAAAAGATTTTTATAGTACAGAAAAATGGAACAAACGTAATTAAGATGAAATTTAATAGAGAAAAAATAAAATCCCATGCTTAGTTTTAAAAATTAAACTGCACACATACAAAATAGGAGAGACATAGTGAAATCGCAGTTTGTGTGAAAGTGGGCTTCAAGTTCAGTATGAGTCAACTGTGTGGCAGAGAAGCCATAAAATCTAATATGATCTTAGGCTGTGCTATTTAAAAGTACAGTGTCAAGAAAGAGATGGCAGCTCCTCTGTACCTTGCCCAATATCTGGAAGAATGTCAAATCAAATAGAGAGTGGACTTAGTCTGCTTTATGCCCAGAAGACAAAACCAACAGGTGGAAATTTCAGAAAGGCATAAATCAATTCAATGCAATAACTTCCTAAGAGTTAGGGTTGTCTAGAAGTGAAACAGTCTTCCTGCAAAGGTTGAACTTCCCCAATGGAGCAGAGGCCAGGTGATACCAAGGGTACTGAAGAGCAGATTCCTGCTTTCAGCAGGAGTCGGCCTAGACGACCATTCTAGTCCCTTCCAATTCTAAGGTTCTTGGTGAATTTGGAGTTAAAGGAGTTGCCCCAAACACAGATTGGGGACAGGAATGCAGGGTTTGGTGGAGGGGTCTTAATAAGATGATTACATTTGTGTACATCTGCCCTACTACCTCAAACTACCTTTGTCCAAGGAATGCTATCTGGAGAACCAGGAAACAATATATTTGCTAATTCAATGATGCTATAATGATGTTTCATTACTGCCTTTGTAGCCACAATGTCTAATATGCTATATCCATTTAGTAAGTGTCTTCTGAACTGAAGTGACTATGACATGCTGGATTGTCTAGTAACTGTGTGTGGTACACCTGTCTCCTCTGCCAACATGATCCATAAAGAGTTCATTTGGATTCTATGGGGAAACCATCCTTCCTAACTTCCACCCCCTTCTGTTTCATCCTAATCCAAAGCTGATCCAAGCACTAAGGCTTCAGTATATTTGTCTTCTGTGACATGAATTTCTGGAGTTATCCATTGAAAATATATGGGTAAGTGAAATCTATTTAAAAAATCTAAAGCACATTCTTCACCTGACTAATAATAATCTTGCCTCTACTCCCAGCCCCTGAGAAGGGGGTAGCAAAGTTTTGGTTGCTTCAAAAGCCTCCCCAACTAGGAATCTACATTACAGGGGAGGGAAGCCTCCTTTAGGATTTAGGGGAGGAGAAAGAGAACACAGTGTTAGTCCTGCTGAACAACGGAGCCTCCAGCAAGAACTAGCTTTGATGCCAATAAGCCCTAGTTGGACTTAGTAAGGGCAGAAGCAGTAGCTCACCTCTCCTACTTGGTTAACTGCCCCAAACTCTGGCAAGCAGCAGCAAGGATTTTGACTACAGGCACATGAGTTCAACAGGACATAGGCCTTAGATCATCTCTGCTGTTAGAAGGCAGAAACTGAGGCTTACACAGTTAGGTAAAGATAGAGCTAGCACTCAGATCTGTAACTTACCCAATCAAAACAACATGAAAAAATTGTTTCAGTAAAGAATCCAAATGGATTGCAAGAACTGCCTTACTTCAGAGCACCTTGGCCATCAGTCCTTATCTTTTTTCTTTCTTTATACCTCCCTAGGATGAATGTTAAAGAGATTGTTAGAGACTGAATGTTAAAGAGAATGTTAGAGATTCATGTCATAGTATCATAACCGTCTTTAATCTGAATTCTTTCACATCTCACAGAATCACTGGTATGTGACAATGGAAACCATCCAGTCCAGTCAGTCAATCAGCGAGTGTTTATTAAGTGCTTACTACATGCCAGGCACTCTGCTAAGTGCTATGTCTTCCCAGCCCTCTCCCAATAACATTAAACAAGGGGAAATTTATAGCCAAGAATTTTTTTAAAAGAAAAAGAAGAAGAAAGAACCCAACAAACAAAACCAATGGATACACTGGGCAAAATGTAAAAATAGATGCAGTGCTCCACACCAGTGTACCTCCCACCTCTGCAAAGGGGTACATATATTTTCTTCAGCACCAAGATTTTTCAACAGGAAAGTGTCATGGTCAGCTCTTTGTTTTAAGAATATCAACTTGACAGCTCTATGAGAGGATGGATTGGAGAGTGAAGACAGCGGAAGCAAGACTTGAGACCTTTATTTGACTACAAGTTTAATGAATCAACAATATGATATGATGGCTAAAGAAGGATAATGAACTACTTTAGGTTCCACTAATAGAAGTCTAGTTTTCAGAACAAGAAAAGTGATAGTCCTGCTGTTCTCTGTGCAAGTCGGACTATAGTGAATATTATGTTTGGTTCCAGGTGCCACATTTTAGATAGGGCACCAGTAAGTTGTAGTTCATGCAGAAGAAGGTTATCAAGATGGTATACTTGAAACTATGACATACAAGGATAGGCTGAAGGAAGTGAGGATGTTTGGACTGAAAAAGGGAAGACTTGAAAGGAGAGGTATGGAATGAAAACCATATTCAAACATTTGACATGATCTCATGTGGAAGAGAAATTAGACTAATTCTGTTTGTTTCTAAAAAGGAAGAAATAAGAATAATAGGGGGCAATCTTTAGCTCAATATAATGCAAAACTTTCTATCAATTAGAATTAGAAGAAAAATGAGAGCAATTCCTTAACAAGTACAGAAATCATCTTCACTGGACATGCTTGAATGGAGGCTTGATGATTACTTGTAATGTTATATTATAGAAGGGGTTTATATTTTGGGTAAGGCTGAAACTGATGATCCCCGAGGGGCAGCTACGCAGGACAGTGGGTAGAGTGTTGGGCCTGGCGTCAGGAAGAATCATCTCCCTGAGTTTAAATCTGGCCTCTGATGCTTACTAGTTGTGTGACCCTGGGCAAGTCACATAACCCTGTTTGTCTCAGTTTCCTCATCTGTAAAATGAGCTGGAAAAGGAAATAGCAAAACACTCTAGTACTTTTGCTAAGAAAACTCCAAATGGGATTATATGAAGAGTTGGACACATCTAAAACAACTGAACAACAAAAACAACAGTGACGACCTCTAAGGTTCCTTCTAACTCTGGAATTCTATTATTCTATTTAGCTGACTTTCATATAGACCTGTTAGGCCTGCAAAATGTTTTAAAAACAAACGTTCTCTCATTTGCTTTTATAGCTACCCTGTGAAGGAAGTACTATTAAATAGGTAGGTAGTGAAGTAGATAGAGTATGGGAGTTGGAATCAGGAAGACCTGAGTTTGAATTCTGCCTTAGACACATAATAGCTGTGTGACTCTAGGCAAGTCACTCTCTATGCTTCAGCTTCCTCATTTATAAAATGGGCATAAAAATAGCATCTACCTCACCACACTGTTGTGGGGCTCAAATGAGCTAACATACCCACATATATGGAAAGCATTTTGTAAACCTTAAAACACTATGAAAATGTGAGCTATTGTTATTACTAATATCATTTCCATTTTTTTCATAAGGAAACTATAGTTTAAGGGGATATCATACAACTAGTTATGTATAGGAAATAGCATTGAAAACTAGGCCTCTCCAGACTTCCAGCTGAGCTGCAATATATTGGTAGCAGTGCCTAAGAAAGTACAAGGACAGAAATATACCAGCAAATACAGCATTTGCTTTAAAATATATATGAATAAGAAAATAGTAACAGAATTACCACTGGATACCACATTTTCATTTCTTTGCCAGCAATTTCTTAAACACAAGGAGAGAGATAGGAGAGGAAGAGGGAAAGTCAGACAAACATACAGAAAGACAGAGACTGAGATAGAGCACACACACAGAGAGACAGACAGACAGACACAGATACAGAGAGACAGAGACAGAGAGAGAGGTGGGGGGGTAGAGGGAGAGGGCAGTCCTTAAGATACTGAGGATGCCATGCCTCAAAATGTCTCATTTCTTTTCAAAGTGGGGTTCATATATAGATATACCACATATATATATGTATATATGTATATATACACACACATATATGGAAGAGAAGAACTAGAAGGCATATGCTTTTATGATTCCAAAGGCAGATATTTGGATCAGAGAGAGTGAGGAAGAGAGAGAAAGGGAGAAAGGAAAAGGGGGAAACAGGCACGGGAGAGAGAAATAGGGACAGAAGAGGAAGAAGAATATAAAGAAGAACTAAAAACTTCTGGTAACTTTTTTTTTCATTTGTGAGTACTCACCTTAAAATGGACTTCACTGAGAGTGTCTTTGTGGGACTATAGGGGAGGCATATTTTCTGGGTACCCTGTAAAGATAAAACACCAACACAGGATGAAGCCAAACTAGTTGTTTCTCATTTAAAGCCCTCCCTTGCTGTTTGGAATTCCCATTGCCTGAGTCTCACAGAAATGAAATACAGAAATGGAAATACTGAAAATCCCATGGCTCAAGAGTTCTTATTTCTTTTCAATGGAAGAAAAGAACTAGAAGGCATATGCTTTTATGATTCCAAAGGCAGATATTTTAATTAGACAATAAGTCAGTTTGGGTAAAGAAACAAGAAGCTATTCCTTATTCCTTGTGTCCATCACACAAAGCAAATAAATGTCCAAGCCATTTAGGCTATCTAATTACCTACTGCCCAATGATCTCCAGAAATATACTCCTCAGGTCTTGATTATAAAATGTATTTGGAATATACATACATACATACCTGTATATGTAATATATATGTATGTACACATACATACACTTTACCTGGGATATTATGCATTTATAATTATTTTTCATTTTAACAATGAAAAAAATTTGTTTTCAAATACCAAATTCTAACACACTTTCATTTCTTTGTCAGCAATTTCTTAAACACAAGGAGAGAGATAG
Organism: Phalanger gymnotis; assembly: GCA_028646595.1. Lineage (NCBI taxonomy): Eukaryota > Metazoa > Chordata > Mammalia > Diprotodontia > Phalangeridae > Phalanger > Phalanger gymnotis. The sequence continues at coordinate 10,851 of JAQQSZ010006744.1, forward strand.
GGAAAAGGAGAGGGAGAGAGTCAGATAGACAAACATACGGAAAGACAGAGAGACTGGGACAGGCAGAGAGAAACACAGAGAGAGAGGTGGGGGGGGTAGAGGGAGAGGGCAATCTTTAGGATACTGAGGATGCCATGGCCCAAGATTTCTCATTTCAAAGGAGTTCATACATATATGGAAGAGAAGAACTAGAAAGAATATGCTTTTATGATTCCAAAGGCAGATATTTGGATTATACAGAGGGAAGAAGAGAAAGGGAGAGAGGAAAGAAGGGAAGAAAGAAAGAGAGGGAGAGAGAGAGAAATAGGGACAGAAGAAGAAGGAGGAGGAGGAAAAAGAGGAGAGACAGAGACAGCTCACAACCCTAGTTAAGACTTCTTTATGGACAAATCCCTGGCAGGGATCATATGTGCAGGGGGCTTTTCCTATGAATTATTATTTGGTGCCCATTGTATTGTATATTTCCCCTGGGGAAGTCTAGTAAACTCACTTTGGACTTTCTTAATCCCGATGATACACAGGTACTGGATACCTATGTGAAAAATGTTCTCCTTTCCCTGGCACCACTCCTTGTTTCTATTCCCATTCCAACTCAGCCCTATCCCCCGCAAGTCTCCAAATAATGTTACCCTTCCCTTCCTCTGTGCCTTCTAGCTGTCTATTCTATTGTTTACCAGTTTCCAGACCACCTCACTACCATTATCACTGAGTAATCTATGCTCCTTTGAAATTGCTCCGCCCAGATACCTCATCATATCCAGATCCTGGTGGCAGTTATCTACCAGCCCTCAAGTCATGGGTGCTTCACTACCACAGACTTCTGGAGCTCTACACCAGGAGGATGACAGACAGGAGATGGACAGTGTGAGAGTTGAATTGGCATTTTTGAAATACTAATAGAACTGGAAGAAGGCCTCTAGCATTTAGTGGATCCTCCTAGGCAGCTAGGTAGCAAAGTGGCTAGAGTGCTGGGCCTGGAAGACCTGAGTTGAAATCCAGCCTCACTTACTAGCTGCATAATCCTGGGCAAATCACTTAACTTTTGCTTGCCTCAGTTTTCTCAACTGAAAAATGAGAATAATAATAGCACCTACCTCTAAGGGTTGTTTTGAGGATCAAAACGAGATATTTGTACAAAACCAAAATGCACCAAGCACAGTGCCTGGAGCACTATTCAAACGCTCATTCCCTTTCCCAGCCCCTTCTCAACTTCTTTAGTACCTGCTCAAAGTCATCCTCTCCCTCTCCATCCCAGCCTATAAGCTTGAAGACCCCAGTCTGCTTCCAAATACCTTAATCTCCCAGTTTATTAACCTCCTCAACTCCCATGACCTATATTTTCACTTCAGTTCTGTTGCACATGGATGGTCATATACTTAATCTAATTATCCCCCATACATGTTGCCTTCTATGCTCAAGTACTCTAAAATTATCTTGTGTGACCTTAAACTCCTTTCCTTCCATTTTTCTCTACGACTCACTCTTCTAAAACTATACCTTGTCCAAACTGTGACTTTTAATTTCTCCATCCCTCAATGCTTTCCCTGGCCAGAACTCCTATTTTGGCTGTCCCAATCTTGAACCGTTATTTAACAAGTTCAACTGTATACTGTCTTCCATTTTCAAAACTCTTGACCCCTTTCATCACTCTGGCTTTGCCAAACATCATCCCAGAACTACCCTATCTCCTTTTTCCACTTTTACCGGCTGCATGCCATATAGTGCTGGACTAAGTCACACAACCATTCTAAGTCCACTCAATCTTTTTGTTATTTAAACTGTGTCCTTGCTGAATCAAGGCATCATTTTATTCTCCCTTAATTGATTCTCCATAAACTCCCTACAGAGGCTGTTCCCAATTTTTTCTATTCTTTTTAAGCCTCCCACACTATGCCCTCCTCCTTTCTCAGCAGATGACCTTGTGCCTCATACATTATTGAGAAAATTGATGCCATTCACCAGGAGCTCGCTCTTTTCCTCTATTTTACATCTCAAAACCCTTTAACATCATTTCCCATCCTCACCCCCTGTGCTTCAGTCTCTGACAATAATGCATCTTTTCACCAAAGTCAAATCTTCTACTTATACCCTTGAATCCACCCCTCCTGTCTCTTCCTGCAGCTCATTCCACAATCATCCCCTCTGGTCTCCAATTTAAATAAAAATCAAACTGTTCTTGCTATCTTTTGTTTTTACATTACCTTTATTTCCCAATATAGTTTTCCCCACCACAAAAGTTATCCCTCAGAACAAAGAATAAAAGAGGATAAAAAATTGTTCAACAAAATTAACCAGCACATTGACTGAATCTAATAGCTTATACAGTGTTCCATACCTACAGTCCCTCACCAATTTTTGCTTTCATTTTTACTTTCTCTCTCCATCTACTGGTTCCTTCCTGCTCCCTACAAGCATCCTCAATTCTCTCCATGCTTAAAAAAAATCTTCACTTGACCTTGATAGCCTATGGTTCTCTAATTTTTTTCTTTTTTTTAAAAAAAATTTTTTTAATATGTTTAGTTTTCAGCATTGATTTTCACATGCGTTTGAATTACAGATTTTCTCCCCATTTCCACCTCCCCCCACTCCAAGATGGCGTACACTCTGGTTGCCCTGTTCCCCAGTCTGCCCTCCCCTCCATCCCCCCATTCCTCTCCC
>JAQQSZ010006745.1:0-13507 GCA_028646595.1 Phalanger gymnotis
TTGATCTTCTTTGTCATCAAAAAAAAAAATTCTATAGTCTGAGTCCATTTTTTGCTGCCTGGCCATGTTCCCAGCCAACTACTTGACCCTTGAGCTTTTTGTCAGAGTATGACTGCTTATAGAGTAGAGAGTACTTTGTCCCAAGCTTTAGGGGCTGTCCTGCTGTTTTCAGAGCTACTAATACTCCACTGTCACTCCAAGTTCTGCCACACCAGTGCTCCTCTACGCCCAAGAACTGCCAACCAGGACTGCAGTCCAGATCCAAGCAGGGAAGAGCAAGAGAACCCTTCCTCTGTGCCAGCAAAGTGCTCCCTGCACTCCTGCTCTGATCTGATGCTTGATTCCTCCCACCGGGTGAGTCTAGGGCCAGAAGCAACCACAGCTGGAGCTCTGGAAGCAGCTGCAGGAGTTTCCTGCTGCTGTAACCACTGGGCCACATCACCTCTGCTGCCTCTGGGGCTGGGATGGACTGCGCACTCCTCTCACCCTGATCCAGCAGTTTTCCCACTGACCTGTTAAGTCGTCTTAGTGATTTAAGGCCCTACATCTTGCTCCACCCGATCTCCTCAGCAGCTAGTCTGACCTGGTATGGCCACGCTGGACTGCGCTTTGCTCCCAGCACAGTGCAATAGACACTTCCCATAGATACTTCCCAGCTACCATCCAGACCGTCTTGGGCTGGAGACCTGCTTCCCTCTGTTATTTCCTGGGTTCTGTAGCTCTAGAATTTGTTCAGAGCCATTTTTGCAGGTGTTTGGGGGGACTTGGGGGAGAGCTTAAGCCAGTCCCTGTTTTCCTGCTGCCATCTTGGCTCCACCCCTGCCCTAATTTTCAAGAACCACTGGGTATAAAATATAGATCAAAAGAATCCACTATTCCACTTCCTGAAAGAGATCCCAACATGAAAACTCCCAAGCATATTATAGCCAAATAAGAAGAAAATGTTGCAAGCCACCAGAAATAAATTCCAATATTGTGGAGCCATAATACAAGATTTAGCAGCTTCTACATTAAAAAATTGGAGGGCTTGGAATACGATATTCTGAAGGGCAAAGAACTAGGATTACAACCATGAATCATATACCCAGTGAAACTGAATATAATCCTTCAGGCGGAAAAGATGGATAGTCATTGAAATTAAGGACTTTCAAGCATTCCTGATGAAAAGACCAGAGGTGAATAGAAAATTTGACTTTCAAAGACAAGAATCAAGAGAAGCACAAAAAGGTAAATAGGAAAGAGGAATTCAGTAAGGTTAAAACTGTTAACATTCCTACATAGGAAGATGATACTTGTAACTCATAAGAACTTTATCATCAGGGCAGTTAGAAGGAGCATACATAGATAGAGGGCATAGGTGTGAGCTGAGTATGATGGGATGATATCTAAAAAATAAAATTAAGGAGTGAGAAGGAGGAATGCATTGGAAGTAGGGGAAAGGGAGAGGTAAAATAGGGTAAATTATTTCACATAAAGAACTTTTATCATGGAAAGAAAGATGGTAAAGGTGGAGGGAAGTACTTGAACCTTACTCTTATTGGAAGTGGCTCAAAGAGGGAATAACACACATATTCAGTTGGTTATAGAAACCTATCTTACCCTATGGGAAGTAGAAGGGAAAGGGGATAAGTGAAGGGCTGTTAGAGAGGGTGGATGGGAGCAAAACGCTTTTGAGGGACAGGGTAGGATGGTGGGAAATATAGCTAGTAATCATAACTGTGGAAAAAAATTTACAGCAAATTTCTCTGATAAAGGCCTCGTTTCTCAAATTTATAGGAAATGAGTCAAATTTCATAAAAATATGAACCATTCCCCAATTGATAAGTGGTCAAAAGAAATGAACAGGCATATTTCAGAATAAGTAATCAAAACTATCTGTCATTACAAAAAATGCTCTAAATCATTGTAAAGGCAAGCAAAGTGGGACTTTTTTTACTATTTTTTTTCCTTTTGGAGTGCTTCTCAGCACCAAGGCAATCAAGTGCCTTTGATTGACTCTTACCTTTGTTTGTAGGAAGGCCCACACCCTTTTGCTAGTTAGGTCATGAGAGGTGTGAAGCTCTCTGACCCCGAAGAAGTGTATGTATTCTCTGAGGTTAGCATTTTGTTTGGGGCTCACTCACTGGAAAAGTGTTGGTGTGGAGACTCTGGGTAACTGTTAAGGAGTCCCCCCACACCACCTCCTTGAAAACCCAGATGTTGGTGCTTCTCTTTCTAGTAGCTATGGATATATAACTTTGGTCAGACAGCTAGAAGCCTGTCTGTTGAGTTGTGGTATTTGCTCTGCTTATATTTTCTCTGTTTGTAATTTCTGTTTGTGTTTTCTCTGAAGTTCAGGGTGTTGACTCTTTCCCCCAAAGTAACTGAATGATAAATGTATGTTTAATTAAAGTGAGATTGTAAACTCCTTAAAGTTGCTATCCTTAGAAAAGCAGATCAAGGAATCTGTGCTAGTAGCCCTCTTGTGTGTTGGTGTTATTGGTCTCATATCTCCACAGCAGCTGCAAGCAGCATTATTGTTACAAAATGGCATAGTCGGCAGGATCTGCAAATTAAAAGGAAAGCATAGGGCCTGGGATACTTGTTCACTGTTTCCCAGTTGTCCTAACTATGATTCTGTGGAGCCTGGAGCATGAGCAGAGAGCTGCCTGTGTGCAGAGCTTTGCTTTCCCAGAAACAGAGGAGCCCATGAAGCTTAATATCAGGCAGGAGCAGGAAGAACTTGAAGCTGAGCAGTCTCCATGAGTTGAGACAAGGAGCAGGAGCAGAGAGCTGCCTGTGTGTGAATCCAGGTAAGAGCTGAGAGTAGTCATTCCATGGAGGAAGAGACATGGGACTTGAAAGTCGACCTCAGGTCAAGATGAAAAGAGGACTTTACTTGGATGCTTCATATTGACTGAGGAGATTGTAACTTGCTGTGACCTAGGGTGGATGGTGTTTGTATTTTCTGCCACCCCTTAAGGATGATATGTTGTACTAGGGAAAGCCCTGGCCTGGGACCCCCTGCTTGTGTAAACAAGTGTTTTGAGGAATGCTACTGAATGATGTTTTGCTTAAGGATGTTGCTATGAATGTTATGGTTTAATTTATTGAACAATGATTTTGTAACAACAATGCTGCTTGCAGCTGCTGTGGAGGTGTAAGACCAATAACACCAGCACACAGGAGGGCTACTAGCATAGGTTCTTTGATCTGCTTTTCTAAGGAAATCAACTTTAAGGGGTTTACAATTGTTAATTTAATTTAATTAAGCATACATATATCATTCACTTACCTAAGAGGAAAAAGTCAATACCCCGAACTTCAGAGAAAACACAAACAGAAATTACAAGCAAAAATTGTATAAACAGAGCAAAATAACACAAATCAGCAGACAGGCTTCTAGCTGTCTATCTATAGCAATACATACAGTTACCAGAGAGAGAAGCACCAACATCTGGGTTTTCAAAGCCAGGGACTCCAGCAGCTACCCAGAGTCTCATCTGGTCAAATCATACCACACTCTTCCAGTGAGTGAGCTCCAAACAAAATGCTAACCTCAGAGTATGTATACACTTCTTCAGGGTCAGAGAGCTTCACACCTCTCACAACCTAACTAGCAAAAGGGTGTGGGCCTTCCTGCAAACAAAGGCAAGACTCAACCAAAGGCACTTGACTGCCTTGATGCTCACAAGTACTCCAAAAGAAAAATGCAGTAAAAAATCCCACTTTGCTTGCCTTTACAGTCGCTATTGATTAGAGAAATGCAAATCAAAACAACTCTGAGGTACAACCTCACACCTATCAGATTGGCTAATATGACAGAAAAGGAAGATGATAAATGTTGGAGAGGATATGGGAAAATTGGGATGTTAATGCACTGTTGGTGGAGTTGTGAACTGATCCAGTCATTCTGGGGAGCAGTTTGGAACTATGGTAAAAGGGCTATAAAACCATGCATATACTTTGCCCCAGCAGAGCCACTCATAGTTCTGAATCCCAATGAGATTTAAAAAAAAAAAAAGGAAAAGGACCTATGTGTAAAAAAAATCTTTATAACAACTCTTTTAGTGGTAGCAAAGAATTAGAAATTGAGGGGATGCCTATCAATTGAAGAATAGTTGAACAAGTTGTTGTATGTGATTGTACTATGAGAAGTGAAAAACAAAATTCTCTCAGAAAATCCTGGAAAGATTTACAAGAACCGATGCAGAGTGAAGTGAGCAGAACCAGGAGAACATTGTATGCAGCTACAGCAACATTGTAGGATGGTCAACTAAGATAGACTTGGTTCTTCTCAACAATAAAATGATGCAAGACAATTCAAAAAGACTGATGATGCGAAATGCTCTCCATCTCCAGAGAAAGAATTGATGGTGTCTGAATACAGATTGAAACACACTTTTTAAACTTTATTTTTCTTGGGGGTCTTTTTTTGTTTGTTTTGGGCTCTCTTTTCTTTCACAACATGACTAATATGGAAATATGTTTTGTAGGATTGCACATGTATAACCTATAGCCAATTGCCTTCTCAATGATTGGGGAGGATGGGGGAGAATTTGGAACTCAAAATTTTAAAAAAAGGAATATTAAAAACCATTTTGACATGTAATTGGGGAAAAAACAAAATAATTCATCTTTAAAAGGATATCATAAAAAATAAATAAATTGCCCTTTTCCAGAGCCACATTTCCAGAATGGGAGGGGGAGAGGGGAGGGATTGGATCATTCTTTATGCTCCTTGAGGGCAGAACCAGAGGACAGTGAGAATCTATGCAGAGACCAATTTGGGCTTAATATCAGGAATACCCTCTTAACAAGGAGAGCTGTCCACCAGCTCACTGGGGCCCAGAGTTAGGTGCTTAATAAATGTTTTTTGACTCAGTGACTGATGAGCTGGGGTAGTGAGTTTCCCCTCCCTAATGATCTTCAAGCAGGGACAGAATTACCAAGAATGTTTCAGTTTCTGGGCAAGTCACAGGCTAGACTGGTGTCCCCAAAGCTCTGTACTCCTCAGTAAGGGGTTCTTGGCTCCTCCCCCCACTCTCCTCAGTGCCCACACTGATCACTAAAAGTGGCTCATGACAAATGCTGGGAATTCCCCTTTACAACCTTGGGATAGCCAAGCTCTCGAAGTCAGGAGCCGCAGGTACCGCTCAGAGGCAATCACCAATCCCATGGCTGGGTTCTTCCTCCTCCCACCCTCACTGGCTGACCTTTCACCTTGGGCTGCCTTTGTGCCAAGGTCAGCACATGCCCATCTCATTCCAGGTTTCCAGAAAGTACAGTGACATCGAGGAGTTTTACCAGAAGCTGACAAGTCGATATCCACAGGCTGCCCTTCCCCCACTCCCCAGAAAAGTCTTGTTTGTTGGGGAGTCTGACATACGGGAACGGAGAGCTGCGTTCAACGAAATCATGCGTCAGATTGCGAAGGATGAGGAGCTTGCAACCAGCCCCGAGCTGCTGGCATTCTTAGGTGAGAGATCAGGTGCTCTGCCATCAGGCACGCCCGCTATCCTGTCTTCTGAACTATTTTCCATCATGTAAGCATTGTTGGCTAAGGTCTTTGGGCTGGATCTGGATTGGTTTCTAGAGTGTCAGAGCTGGGAGGACCCTATGTATAGGAAATATGTTAGTTTGGAGGGAACTTAGAACATGGAGTGTCAGAGCTGGGAGGGACCTTGCAACATGGAATGTCAGATCTGAGAAAGAGCTTAGAACAGGGAAGATCAGGGTGGGGAAAGCTCTTAGAACATAGAACAGGGAATGTCACAGCTGGGAGGGGCCTTGGAGCAGAGAACAGGGAATGGCAGCCCAGAGGGGGGACAGGTGTTGCCTGAAGTCATACAGAGAGGCAGAGGCAGGTCTTGAACCCCCTTCTCCTGCTTCCTAGTCCAGGGCTCCTGAAAGTGTTGGGGTCAGACTAGGGGATCTTTGAGGTTCTTTCCAGCTTGATTTCTATGAGTCTGAAAGGCCAGGTCCCTGCCCCCAGAGAGCTTTCCATTGGGTAAAGGAATGAACACCAAGGCCAGGGGCCCTTCCCAACTGGGCACCATGCTGGGTTTCCCAAATTCATAGGACCCCAGGTTTTGAAGGAGAAAGGACCTTAGAGGCCATTTGCTCCAGCCCCCACATTCTACAGGTGGGAAAACTGAGGAAGCCCAGAAAGGGAAGAGACTTAGCCTGGGTCACCCAGGAATGAGGCAGCAGAGTTCAGATTTGAACCCAGGATCTTTTGCTTCCCCAGCATCCCTTCTCTTCTAGCCAGCCCTGCCTCCTCACCAGGCTGCTTCTCCCCTCCACTGCTTTGCTTCTTCTGTCCCCCCCCACTTAGAATCCCCTCCCCGCAATCCAACTCCTCCTCCTCTTGTCCCAGCTTGGCTCCACATCTGGCAGGAAGCTTTCCTGACCCCTTTTGCCCTCAGAGACCCTCCCCTCCCCTAGGCCACTGCTGTCCCACTGCCAGAGCTGTCTGGGCCTGGAGGCCAGACCAGGCTCTTGTACGTTTCCTATTGCCCCCTGATGTCAAGCACAGAGCTGGGCACATGGGGGTGAGCTCACCAAATGAGGGAGGGTCAGAATGCCAGGGTGTGGCAAGTGGGTGCTGCCATAGACAAACAATGAAACTCATTGGTGACTATTTTCATTCCAGTTACTTCATTCCGGTGTACCAGGTATCCTGTTCCAAGGTCAGGCCCTCCCTCCTAAGTCTTCAGCATTCTCTGCTCCCTCCTTCTCGCGTCTTCTTCCTCCCATGATCATCATCCCCAGGAGCCATTTCTCTGACTCTGGTTGGCTTTTTGCTCATTATATCCTAGAGATCTCTCCACATCTCTTGGTTCTTCCCATACTTCCTAGTCCTTGTCACGTTTCTGTCTTCTGGTCATGGGGGGACATAGCATCCTCAACGCTTCCCAGACTGATCTCAGACATTCAGGCGATTTCCACTCCGGGGCAATGACACACAATGCTGCCAGAAACGTTTTTGTAAAGATAACTCTTTATTTCTGATCTCAGGAAGCATTTACTGTGTGCCAGGTTCTGTGCTGATCACTTGGGAATACAATGAAGAGCAAAAGCCACAGTCCTTGGCTTTGAGAAGTTCACAGTCTGCTGGGGGAAACAAGAGAGATAGAGGCGGGGGTGGGGTGGAGACAGAGACAGAGGAGAGAGAAAGGAAAGAGAGGGAGGGAGGGAGAGAAAGAGAGGAGAGAAGGAGGGACGAAGAGAGAGAGAGAGAGAGACAGAGGGACTGGATGGATAGATTGACAGAGGTAGAGGACTGGACGGATGAGAAAGATGTGACTGAGTTCACAAGGGCTTCTTGTGTACCGTGTTGGAGAAGAAAGTCCCTGTCCTCAAAGAGCTCCTGTTTGAATAGGAGAGCCAGCATGGAAATCCCACCTCAGGGGTTTGCAGAATGACTAAAAGGTCATGGGGAGGAGGGGAGGTGCACTAGCAGCTCTCTAGCTGGACTAGGAATGGCCTCCTGCAGAAGCTGGGACTGAGGAAGCCAGGGTTGCTGGTTCAAAGGGGCTCACATGGGTGTCTGATTGGGCACCTGCAGATCCCCTCACTGAGAAGATTCCACCAGTTTGCCATCCCAGCAGCAGTGAATGAAGGGATTTGTTTGTCTCAGCACCACCAGGACTGGGCTATGGTGCTTTTAAGGATGTTGGCCAGCTTGATGGGGGTGAGATGCTGCTACCTCCAGAGTTGTCTTTATTTAACCCCATTTTAGTTTATTTCCCATTCCAAATTCTTTCTTTCCCACATGCCCTTCCTCACCCATTAGGAAAGTTAGATCCCTGGTGCCATGGCCTGCTGTGCCTTGTTCATTCCTTTGGCAAAAGTGAAATCGGTGCCCACACTTGTGCCTTCTGCCCCATAGACTTGCTTCTACCTCTCCCTTTGTGTCTCTTGCTACAGGAACCAAGTCCTCTGGGGGAACAGATTTAACTGGGAGAGGTCCCCTGGAGCAGGTGAAGGATGAGGCTGATGGGGACACAGAGGATGCGATTGACTTCTTCCAGGAGCCAGACAAGACAGTGGGTGGGGTTCCCCTGCCTAGCAGCCTGAGCCGCTCAGGAGAAGAGGAGGAAGAGGAGGAGGAGGAGGAGGTGCTGGACCCCCTGGGCATCATGCGGTATGTCTTCATCCTACTCACTGGTTGGGAATTCCAGAGCCTGGGTTTAAGTACTGGCCATGCCATTTTACTCCAGTTCTTTGCAAAAGAGCTGCTTTGTTTTTATACCTATGAGTCCTGTTCCCTTTTCCTTGCCCTCTTCGGGATATAGACCTAGCAGTGGTATTGCTAGGTCACAGGATATGCATGGTTTTATAGCCCTTTGGACATAGCTCCAAATCGTTCTCCTGAATGGTTGGACCAGCTCACTGCTTTCCTAGCAGTTTATTAATGTCCCTATTTATCCACATCCCTCCCAGTATTTGTCACTTCTAATAAGTGTGAGGTGGTACTTCAGGGTTGTTTTAATTTGCATTTCTCTAATCAATACTGATTCAGAGCATTCTTTCATATGACTAGAGATAACTTTGATTTTTCCTGAAAGCTGCTTGTTCCTTTGACCATTTATCAACTCAAGAATGACTCTTACCTTGATAATTTTGACTCATTTCCCAATATATTTGAGAAATGAGACCTTTTTTCAGAGAAACTTGGGATAATTTTTTTTAATTTCTACAACCATTTTTTAAATAAATTTATTTATTTTTAGTTTTCAACATTCACTTACATAAGTTTTAATTTTTCTGCCCCTCCCCTTCCTCAAGATGTACCAGTAAGGCAATAATACCAATGTAGATGAAAATTGTCAAAATGCCTATGTGGTTTTGTATCGCAAAGTATACGAGACTCTCCACACAGAAGGTTGAAGAAGTAAACCATTTATTCAGACACCAGAGAACCGTATCCCACAAGCCATTTATCAAGTCCATCACAACAGTAAAACATTCCACACACAATATCACAACCTGGAGCCTCACCATCCCAAAGCCTCTCCAACCCCCTGCTGGGATCTTCCCCAAAACAAACTCACAGTACAGCTAAGTCAGCCATCAGCAGCCATAACATCTCTCTCTCTCCCTCTCCCTCTCCCTCTCCCTCTCTCTCTCTCTCTCCCTCTCTCTCTCTCTCCCTCTCCCTCCTTTTCCTGTCAGGAAGCTCCTCCCACCATGCATATCTTAGGCTTCCTGTGATGTAAGCAGGTCACATAGCCTTTTAATGGGTGGGAAACATCTTCATATATAATTGCTACTACACAAGACGGTGTGCAATCTGATATAGACTCTATATATACATCCTTATTCAACATAATTTCACATTAGTCATGTTGAATAGAAGAAGTAGAACAAATGGGAGGAACCATAAGAAAGAAAAAAACAAAGAGAATAAATAGGCTGCTTCAATCTGCATTCAGACTCCATATTTCTTTCTCTGGATGTGGGTGGCGTTTTCCATCATGAATCTTTTGGAGTTGTTTTAGGTCCTTGCATTGCTGAGAACAGCTAAGTCTATCAAAGTTTCTCATCACACATTGTGGCTGTTACTGGGTATAATGTTCTCCTGGTTCTGCTCACTTCACTCAGCATCAGTTCATATAAGTCTTTCCAGATTTTTCTGAAATCCAACTGCTCATCATTTCTTATAGCACAGTAATATTCCATTACATTCCTATACCACAACTTGTTGAGCCATTCCCCAGTTGATGGGCATCCCTTCAATTTCCAGCTCTTGGCCATCACAAAAAAGAGCTGCTATAAATATTTTTGTACTTATGAGTCCTTTCCCTATTTTTATGATCTGTTTGGGATACAGCCCTAGAAGTAGTATTGCTGGGTCAAAGGGCACGCACATTTTAAAAGCCATTTGGGCATAGTTCCAATTTGCTTTTCAGAATTGTTGGACCAGTTCATAATTCCACCAACAATGTATTAGTGTCCCAGTTTTCCCACATCTTCTCCAACATTTATTTTTTTTCTTTTCTGTCACATTAGCCAATCTGAGAGATGTGAAGTGGTACCTCAACAATTTACATTTCTCTAATCAGTAGTTATTTAGAGCATTTTTCATATGGCTATAGATAGGTTTAATTTCTTCCCCCGAAAACTTCCTGTTCATATCCTTTGACCATTTATCAATAGGAGAATGACTTGGTTCTTATAAATTTGACTCAGTTCTCTATATATTTTAGAAATGAGGCTTTTATCAGAGACACTAGTTGTAAAAATTCTTTCCCAGTTTTCTGCTCCCCTCCTAATCTTGGTTGCATTGACTTTGTGCAAAGACTTTTCAATTTAATGTAATCAAAATTATCCATTTTGCATTTCATAGTGTTCTCTAACTCTTGTTTGGTCGTAAATTCTTCTATTCTCCATAAATCTGACAAATTATTCCTTGCTCTCCTAATTTGCTTGTAGTATCAGCCTTTATATCTAAATCAGGGCTGTCCAACCTTAGGTTTTTATTGAAACAATAGACAATATATTTTGATTTGCCATTTTAGTGAGAGCTATGTGGTAATTCAGCTTTGTTTACTAAAGCATTTGTGTAAATTTCTATGCTTGTAGGCTGGCTGCATTTTGGACAACCCAGATATAAATCGTGCACACATTTGGACTTTTTTTTGGTATATGGTGTAAGATGTTATTCTATGCCCAGTTTCTGCCATACTTTTTTCCAGTTTTCCCAGCAGTTTTTGTCAAATAGTAAGTTCTTATCCTAGAAGCTGGGATCTTTGGGTTTATCAAGCAGTAGATTACTATAGTCATTGACTGCTGTGTCTTGTGTACCTAACCTATTAGTCTGATGCACCACTATTTCTTAGCCAGTACCAAGTACTTTTGATGATTACTGCTTTCTAATACAATTTAAGATTTGGTATGGCTAGGCCACATTTCCTAGCATTTCTTTTCATTAATTCCCTTGAAATTCTAGACCTTTTGTTCTTCCAGATGAAGTTATTAGTTATTCAAGTTCTATAAAATAATTTTTTGGTAGTTCGATTGGTGTCACACTGAATAAATAAATTAATTTAGGTAGAATTGTTACTTTTATTGTATTAGCTCAGCCTACCCATGAGCAACTGATGTTTTTTTCAGTTATTTAGATCTGACTTTATTTGTGTGAAAAATGTTTTGTGATTATGTTCATATAATTCCTAGGTTTGTTTTGGCAGGTAGACTCCCAAATATTTTGTAATGCCTGCAGTAACTTTAAATGGAATTTCTCTTTCTATCTCTTGCCACTGGGCTTTGTTAGTAATATATAGAAAGGCCGATGGTGTATGTGGGTTAAAAAATTTTGATATTATTTCATTATCCATGCTACTTTTTAGGAAAATGTAGTTTTTAAAATTATCTCTTTTAATTAGGTCTACTTTTGCTTTTTCTGATATCATGATTGCTACCCCTGCCTTTTTTAATAGTATTTTTTCTAATTACATGTAAAGGCAAATTTTAACATTTATTTGAAAATTTTGACTTCAAAATTTTCTCCCATCCTCCCTCCATTCCTATGTCCCTAAAACAGCAAGAGATTTGATATAGGTCATATATGTGCAATCATGTAAAACATATTTCCATATTAGTCATGTTGTAAGAGAAGAAACAGACCAAAGGAAAAAAAATAGGAAAGAAAAAGTTAAAATCATCTGCTTTGATCTGCATTCAGATTCCATCATCAGCTCTTTCTCTGGAGGTGGCATTTTTCATCATGAGTCCTTTGCAATTGTCTTGCATCATTGTATTGCTAAGTCAATCATAGTTGATAATCACATACAATGCTCTGTCTTTTTTACTTCAGCTGAAGCTTTTTATATTGTACTCTACCCCTTTATTTTAATTCCATGTGTGTGCTTTTCTATTTCAAGTGTGTGTCTTGTAAACAACATATTGTTGCAATCGGATTTCTAATCCATTCTACTATCTGCTTCCATTTTATGGGTGAGCTTGTCCTATTCATGTTCACAGTAATGATTACTGTGTATTTCTCTCCATCCTATTTTCTTCTGTTTATCTTTTTCACTCTTTTTTTAATCCTGTCCCTCCTCAAAAGTCTGTTTTGTTTCTGACCACTGCCTCCCTTATGTCCACTCTTCCTTTTATGATTCTTTTCCTTCTCTCCCTGTACTCTCCCCTCTTATGTCTTATCCTCTTCTCTTCCTATTCTCCTATTGGGTAAGATTAATTTGCATACTCAACTGAGTGTGTGTCTGTGTGTGTGTGTGTGTGTGTGTCTGTGTGTATATTCTTCCCTCTTTGAACCAATTCTAATGAGAATGAAGTTCAGGCACTGCTTGCCACGCCCCCCTCCACTATAAAAGCTCTTTCTTGCATGCCTCTTTTATGTGACAAAATTTGCCCCTTTCTACCTCTTCCTGCCCCTTCTCCCGATGCATACCTCTTTCTCACCTATTCATTTATTTTTGAGATCCTCCTATTATAATTGACCATGCTCTCCATCTATGTAGACTCCTCTGACTGACCTAATAATGATAAAGTTTTTAGGAGTTATATGTATCATCTTCCCATGTATGAATGTAAATAGTTTAACCTTATTGAATCCCTTATGATTTCTCTTACTTGTTCACCTTTTTATGCTTTCTTCATAACTTGTGTTTGAACGCCAGCTCTACTCTTTTCATTAGGAATTCTAGAAAATCCTCTCTTTTAGCAAATATCCTTGTTTCCTATGAGGGGTTATACTTACTTTCACTGGATAAGTTATTCTTGATTTTAATTCTAGCTCCTTCACCTCCTGGAATATCATATGCCAAGCCCTCTGCTCCTTTAATGTGGAAGCTGTTAGATCTTGTGTAATCTTCACTGTGGCTCCATAATATTTGAATTATTTCTTTCTGGGTGCTTACAATATTTTTTCTTTGACCTGGGAGCTCTGGATTCGGCTATAATATTCCTGGGAGTTTTTATTTTGAGATTTCTTTCAGGTGGTGATCAGTGGATTCTTTCCATTTCTATTTTACCTGCTGGATCTAAGATATTGGGTGTTTTTCCTGTATAATTTCTTGAAATAGAGTATCTAGGCTCTTTTTTTGATCGTGGCTTTCAGGTAGTCCAATAATTCTTTTTTTTTTGGCTGTAATATTTAATATATTTAGTTTTCAGCATTGATTTTCACAAGAGTTTGAATTACAAATTTTCTCCCCATTTCTACCCTCCCCCCACTCCAAGATGGCGTATATTCTGGTTGCCCTGTTCCCCAGTCTGCCCTCCCTTCTGTCACCCCACTCCCCTCCCATCCCCTTTTCCCTTCCTTTCTTGTAGGGCAAGATAAATTTCTACACCCCATGGCCTGTGTATCTTATTTCCTAGTCGCATGCAAAAACTTTTTTTGTTTGTTTTTGAACATGTGTTTTTAAAACTTTGAGTTCCAAATTCTCTCCCCTCTTCCTTTCCCACCCACCCTCCCTCCCTAAGAAGTCAAGCAATTCAACATGGGCCACATGTGTATCATTATGTATAACCCTTCCACAATACTCATGTTGTG
>JAQQSZ010006746.1:0-13507 GCA_028646595.1 Phalanger gymnotis
TTACTTAACCCTTGAATTTTTCAGTGGAGTATGACTGCTTGTAGACTAAAGAGTTCTATATTCCACGTTTGGGCAGATACGCTGCCTCACCAGCACTCCTCCTTCCCCAAGAACCCCCTACCCAGACTGGGCTTAAATCTTCAGCAGGCTCTTCACTCCTGCTCTGATCAGCCACTTAATTCCTCCCACCAGGTGGGCCTGGGGCCAGAAGCAACTGCAGCCACAGTTCTAAAGCTGCCCCACCTCCACTGCCCCAGGGGCGGTGGCCAAACTGCAAACTCAGTCCTGCAGCTTTTCCCACTAACCTTCTCTGTTGTCTTTGTTCTTTGTGGGTTGGGAGGTCTGGTAGATGCCACAGCTCAGTAATTCAGGATGCTAGGGCACTGTCCACTTGTCTCCTGGTCTGGTAGGTCCGCGTCTGGTCTGTTCGTGCCTTGTGCGCTGTGCTCAGCTCTGCTCCCCTCACCTGGGAGGTGGGAGCTCCGTGCGGGATAGACCTTACACAGAGACCATCCGGGCTGTCCTGGGCTGGAGCCCTGCTTCCGTCTGCCACTTTGTGGGTTCTGCAGCTCTAGAATTGGTTCAGAGCCATTTTTTATAGGTTTTTGGAGGGACTTGGTGGGGAGCTCCCGCCAGTCACTTCTTCCCAGCCACCATCTTGGCTCCGCCCCCCTCCCCCAAGCCAATCATGATGATCAATTAAAAGAAGTATAGAACAACTTAGGGGAATGTATGCAGAATAAGTAGAACCAAGAAAGCAAATCTGACAATGACTACAATAATATAAACAGAAAGAAGAGTAACAAGGATGAAAACAAAATCCTGAACACTGTGTAATTATAATGACCAAACATTGACATTGTTTGCTTGTTGCCCTTCATTCTTAAAGAGGACCAAAATGACATTGCTATGCTAGAGTCAAGTTGCAGTGTGTCTCACTGTGCCTGATCAGACTAATATGAGCTTGGAATATTCCACCACAAGTCAGGCACAAATAGCCTATGTGAATATTTGGGATGGTTCTCCAAATATGCACATCTCATGTTTCTTTTGAGCTACATCAATTCTGCTTTGCTCATAGAGCCCAGGACCTTCTCTGATGAGTGCATGTCATGCTGAGTGGTCTTGTGCTAGTGTCTCCCATTGCACACAATTCCAAAGTTCTAAACGACCTTGAGACTGTCCTTGTATTATTCCTTCTGACCACCATGTGAATGCCTGCCATGTGTGAGTTCCCCATACAATACCAAACATTGACATAGAGAAAGGATGATAGCGTGTTCCTCCTTTCCTTCTTTTAAAAGGTAAGGGACTCTGGGACTGCATAATTGAGCATCCTTGCCATTGTGTGCAGTTGATATAGTTAATAGTTTTTCTGAACTGCATTTATTTTTTTTTTGATTCTTTGTAACATGGTTCATAGGATTATAGATTTAGAGATTTAAGGAAACCTATATAGGCAACTGCTCATTTTCAAGATAAGGAAAATGAGGCCTGGTGAGACTAAGTGATTTGACCAAGATCATGGAGGTAGTGTCAGGGCTGGATTTAAGGCAAGGTCATTGGACTCCAAATCCATCACTCTCTCCTCAGTTTGATGCTAATTCCTGATTGGCTCTCTGAACAGAGAGGCAGGGGGAGGGATGTATGGACTTGGGATGAAGGTCATGTATAAAATAGAAATATATAAAAGTGAAATGTGCTACATTGGAATGTGTTAGGTTTCTACCTCTCTGGAGGTCTTCAAGTAGGGGTCAGTTGGCCACTTTTATAGCATATTATAGAAAGGATTCCTGTTTGTATGGATTAGACAATGTGAACTTTGGGGTCCCTTTAAACTGTAATATTCTATGCATAAAAGTGACTTAGAAAAATTAAAGGAGATGCTAAAAATCTCCTTTGAAATATATATATATATATATATGTATGTATGTATACACACACATTTAGGTACATGCATACATACACACATATATGGCAAGTCAATTTTGCTCGTGAACAAGGTGACGCATAGAGATGGCAGGTAGTATATCAATGTGCCTGGATACACTTGGAACATGTACATCGAGTTAGACTGGCATTGCCACTTGTATTCCATGTGTTGCCTTTTAAATATAAACTCTGGTAAAATCCCAAATGTCTATCAAAGCTGGAAGAGTACAAATTTATTGCCTCTCTCAAAGTCACATAAAGCTGACAGGTCAAGGAAAAACA
The DNA here is from genome assembly GCA_028646595.1 of Phalanger gymnotis. Classification (NCBI taxonomy): domain Eukaryota; kingdom Metazoa; phylum Chordata; class Mammalia; order Diprotodontia; family Phalangeridae; genus Phalanger; species Phalanger gymnotis. The sequence goes on from JAQQSZ010006746.1 coordinate 2,215, forward strand.
CATGGGACTTTCAGACCATAATTTTTTTCAGGTACTTGAAGTAGAGTTGACTTAGTTTTAAAATCACATGTTTTACAACTTCCCCTAAAGTCTCCCATTTTCTTGTTTCTCTTTGTCAAATGCTATACACCCAAAATATCAAATAATAGTTATAATTACTTGGGGCTCATGGTCAAAGACATAAATTTCTTGTTGGAGAAATACAATCAAACCTACAAAATATTTCATCAAATGCATTTGAATCAAGGTGTTCTGTGTTTGGGGGCAAAAGGATTGGAGTAAATGATTAATTTTCAGCTACCCCCCTGAGTCTAATTGTCAGTGACTTGAACCAGGGAATTTCTTTCTCTTGGTGCATGATATTTTTTCCTTAATTTTCCCAAATATGGTAGGAGAAAATATAGTGTTGAAATAAACACTATATTTTTAGAAAGTATTTAATTTTGGGGGTTGTAAGCATTGCCATCCTTTTATTTTTGTCCAGAGCTTACATACACATACATCGTAGGAGGCTCTCCTCCATTTTCTTTAATATTCTCAGAAATTAGAGCAGTATTGTTGATGACCAGCAGGCTGTTTGTCTACTAGTTCTCTTTCTTATTATATGACTGGTCCATTTCATTCCTTCATTCATTCTTTTGCTAAACTAACATGAACAATTATTAGGCAGTGCTATGCAAACAAATATTGATTTTGGAGAACACACAGGTTAGAAAATGTGTTTCCTACCGTCTTTCACCTTATATTGTAAAAAGATTTTCATTTCCTTCCTTCTCTCCTTCTTTCTTTCTTTCTTTCTTTTCTTTCTTTCTTTCTTTCTTTCTTTCTTTCTTTCTTTCTTTCTTTCTTTCTTTCTTTCTTTCTTTCTTTTTTTCTTTCTTTCTTCCTGTCTTTCTTTCTGTCCCATTTCCTCTCTTCCTTCCTTTTCTTTTGTGATATCATCACTTAAGCTAACTCCTGGAATAGAAGCTCCCTCTATACCCAAATATTTAGAAATTAAAGAGTTTTAAGGAATGACAGGGAGGCAAAATCAAGATTTTATTGGGAAAACATAATGAAAAAACTCTTTCTACAAATGTCAATCATTAACTGTTCATAGATTCTTAGGAAAAATGCTTATGCACTGAAAAATAAAATATTTGCCCATGGTCACATTGCTAGGGCAAGTATCAAATGGATCTCTATAGGGAAGAGGTATGATGGTAGCAGGGAACTCAGGGAGGGAATAAAAGAAAGAAGAGGAGCATAAGAGAGTGAATTGAAGTGGAAAGGGTTAAAAGGAAGAGGATTAGAGTGAAGAGGATATTAGGGGAGAGAAGGGAGAAGAGGAGAGAGAAAGGGAAGGGAAGGAAAGGTAGAAGAGGAGATGATATACAGGATCTTTTTATCTGAAATTGAAGAGAAATTATAAATATTTTAAAAATATATTGTATTTTAGTGAAATATATGTAGTTTAATGAAGACTTAAAATCAAATATATTCTTTATCTTCAAAGTACAACCATACCCCAAATTTTCATATTGAAAATTTATTGAAAAAAACTCACATTAAACATTGAGCATGAGACAGAGCTATCACCCCACTGAAACTCAGTAATAAATGTTTGCAGAGAATTGGATATACTCTGAGATACTTGATTCACAGCTCAAATTTGTAAGAATTCTATATGTGAGTATTGAACAAGTAAAAGTGATTAGAGTCTATATTGACCAATAACAGACAGAATTTTACTTATTATTTTCTATGAAATTCACTAATTTTAAAAGGAAATCAAAGACAATCAACAAATAATGACATTGCCAAGCAAGACAAAAATATATGATAGTTATATGGAGATATAAGATGATTGTTTTACACCTGGAAAATTATATAAATGATATAACCAATGTTGATCACATAGTACAGCCTGCATATATCTTTTATTCTTCTTCCCATTGATCTTTTGGAATCATTTGATATTTTAATCTTTACTTTTATGAAGTGGTGAGAATTCCATTACTTTTAGCTAGATGGTATCAAGGAGAGTACATTGTTGTCAACATTACTTTTTGTAAAATTGGGTTTTGGGAGAATTCAGAGTTTTCTCAAATGTTTTATAACATTATCTTCTTCTGTTCAAATTTGAAACCAACGTATTATACAAGTATAGTATCCCTCTCAATCATATGCCTGCATATATGAATGCATGTACGTGTCCGTATACAGGAATATGTATACATACACACACATCAATGGAATAAGTCAAAAGCCTACCCAATGAAATTCATTTTGTAATCTGGATAAAGTATGTTTTTCATGAAGAATTTTGTGTGTGTATACATGTGTGTGAGTGAATGACAGTACATGTGTATAGGTGTGCATGTATGTGTATATGAATGAATGTTAATCTGTGTGGGTGATCCCACAGTCATTTACAACAGATCCCGTACTTGCTTTTTCATCCTGTGTGATTTCTTTCTACATCCTTCCATGAATCGCCCATAGTGTAGCTGCATACATATTAAAATAAAGGTGTGATTGCTTCCATTCATCTCATCAGACAGGAGTTTAGTGAACAAGGGTGTCTGAAGCTGCCTTTGAAAAAGCACCACACATTGTACATAAAAAAGAATCATCTTATCATTTCTGTATTTCGCCAGATGTGTGGAATCAAACTCATTTTTCCCAATGACTATGGTGTGGAGAGTCTGTTTAAAACTGAGTGCCCACATTTTGTTTAGACTTGGCTCGACTTACAGTAACCACAGCCCATAGTCTTATTTCTGAAAACCAACTATAGTCTCTCAAGGCTGAGTTGCTCCTAATAAGAAACATGCCAGACCCCTCCCCCCATGTGAAGTGTTTGTTTCCCTTTATATCATAAATGTATAAATATAAACATGACTTTAAAGCAATTTTTAAAATCATCAAATGAACTTGTCTATCCATGTGTCCTTTACCCAACAGGATGAAAGGAACACGACAGTTATTCCTCTTATTAAGATATTCAGAAATCCTGTACATGTAGTCTGCAACTTCAGTTAGCAGCTTTTTCAAATTAAAGCAAGGAAGGAATGATAAATATTCATTTTCTCCTTTCCCACTGGCACCAAGATGTAAATATAGCTAATTATGGCCTTCTAAATACAATTATTAATCAGTTTTGTAGCAACATGCTATTTGTGCCCAGATGTATGCAAATGTTCAGGTTTCTCTTCCAGATGGATTTCATTAAGTTAAGGCAACTGAAGGAGTCGAACAAAGTGCTTGGCTTTATAATGTTATTTGGTTCAGATGGAAAACATAGACACATATACAAACATGCAGACACATACACGTACATATACACCCCAAACCAATAACCTTTAATTGATAAATTATGAATGTGCTTAAGATTCATTATGAATCTTTCAGAAAACTTAGAGAACAATAGGAAGAAGGCAGAAATATTAAAATGCATATTCTAAAATGAAATTAATATTTAAGATTGTCTTTCTCTGCCTCTCCTATCCTCTCTCCTCCTCTGCCCTATTAAAATGAACTTTTCATAATTTCTAGTGACAATGGCCTGATGCAGAATTGTCAACATAAACTTTTCCCTTATAGAAACAAATCGACAAGACTACTATGTATTCTTTGTCAGCTCTGTTAGTTGAATTCCAATGGATGTTGTTCATGGACAGCTTTTTGATACCACTCTTTGATCTCATAATTACAAATTAAAGAGTAGATGTCAATCTGCTTGGTAGAGGAAGGCCTTTGCTTGTCCCACTATATGTTTATGATATCACAGATGTATTTGAAAAAAAAACAGGTAAATGATTTAAATGTATATGAATTAACACGCTATGTTGCAGAAAAATTAATCAACGTAAAATTCTGTACTTTTGATTTTTATTTCATTTGGATTATGGCTTTTATATACTCTTTAGTTTTGGAAGGAATTAAAATGTTATCTATGTTTTAAATGAAATGTAGAACCTAACTTCTGAGTATTTATGGGTAAAGAAAAAAATAAAGATGATTCCATAATAAAATACTGTTAATCTGTGTTCTGGAAACTTACTTACTTAGGCAACTGTATTTTCCTATAGTAAAACATATATGTCTTTTACTTTTAAAAAACTTAAGAGAAACCTAAAATAACTGAAGTTTTTGTGGCTTATATGCATGAATATGAAAAAAAAATAAATGTTGGGAAATGTGTCTGTCTACATATTCATATCATTATATACCTAACTGAAACAATATAAAAATATTTAAATTATTCACGTTATGATATATTTTTTCACATTTTCAGACTGAAATATGTAGTCTTCCCAAAGTTATTCAAGCTAATAGATAATGACAAAGTGTGTATTCTAGCCAAAGCAATGAGTTAGATACACAGTTGAGGAAGAAATGACCTCTGTCACTCCTTTGGAAAATGATACGTGTGCAAATAACTACAATGTCAATCACAATAAGTGCACAGGTAATTTAGAAACAAATTTCAAAGTCCCAAGGAACGACTTTTGAAGGGAAGTAATTGGGAAAGCTTCAGAGAGGAGATGGCACTATAACTACGTTGAAAAAATGAGTAGGATTTTGTTTACCCTGGAAAAGTAACAGAACTCCAATATACTTACACGTTTTCAAACATTATTTCATTGAAACCTACTTAGTTCATCTTACTCCATATCACTGCACTGTAGTATGGAGGTGACCATTTCATGAAAACCATACTACAAGTACAGCAAATTTCTGGTACTTCCTATAAAGATGGAAAGTTGAGGTGTGGGCTAAGAAATGGACCAGATGCATATTGTCTGAGTGCAAGTCTAATTAATATAGGCTCATTCTTTGGTTAGTTCTAGGATGATGACATTCTAGGGATTAGAATATCTTGAACTGCCTTTGTTGATTAACCAATGGGCTATGTGGTGTTTTTATTATTGTTGTTGTTGTTAATCGAGGAAATGTCTTTACTTTGTTACCCCTAAACAAACAAAAAAAACAATAAAACAAAAAAAACCTAATGAAACAGAAAAAACAAACTCAAAAAGACATGTCATTAATATGAGTACTTAATCCAATGGTGCATATCATAACTCATTTATAACTTTTGTAACTAGGGAATGCTTATCTATGTCTTCTAATAAAAGTTCTACCTAACACTAAAATCTATCTATACCTTCATCAAAGTATTTTAACATTGTATGAGTGGGAGTGCAGCGCATAGTATATCCTTCAGTTATCTCTAATTTTCCCAAAATGACTGACCCACTTGAATATGTTCTTTCTCAATTCTTAAGAGCAAAGCCTTTAAAAATATAAATTTTATTGGCATATTAGATTTTTACATCATATAACCAAATGTATCTGTGCCCCCACCCATTCCCAAATGATAGCCATTATAACAAACAAAAGTGAATGAACAAATAAAAAGTGGGAAAAATATAACAAGAAAAAATTGGAAATGTTTTTACATTAAATATTGTGTTACCTAACCATAGCTTCCAATTTCTGAAAATAAATTGAAGGAGCTTGCTTCTCATAGCTCTTCTTTTTTGACCATGTGGCATTATGCTTTTAGAGTATTCACTTTCAATTGTATTATTTTTGTTTCCATTTCTATTGTCAAGATCACTATGCATAGTTTTCCTGATTCTGCTTGCTTTACTTTGTATCATTTCATATGTCTTCCCATGCTGCTCTGTATTCATGATGTCTGTCATTGTTAAGTAATATTGAATATTTCCTTACCTTCATATACCACAGTTTCGTTTAGCCTTATTCCAGTTATTGGCCAACTACTTTATTTCTAGTTCTTTGCTACAAAAATAGAATGCTGATGTAAATGAAGTATTTTTCTGTTTATTCTGCCTCATTTTTGTCATTGCCCTTCTGGTCACGTATATCTAGAAGTGGAGTCTCTGCATCACATAGGACTTAGGTGTAGGGAACCTGCAGCCTTGAGGCCACATATTGTCCTCTGGGTCCTCATGTGTAGCCTGAACCCAAGATTCAGTCAAAGGACCACACTTGAGGACCTAGAGAGCCACATGTGGCCTCTTGGCACTAGTTCCCCACCCCTGGTAGAGATATTTTTGCAACTTTCAGTATATAATTACAAATTTGGTTCAGAATGACCATACAAACTTATATTCCTATGACAGTAACCACAGATATGAGTTATATTCTGGGAAATTAGAAAGATGGACATTCCATTAGGAAAGTTGGACATTCCATTTATACATTCTCTCTCTAGAAACACTATTGGTATTGATTTGATTAGAGTTCTCAGACCAGGAAGGAGACAAGATCAAGGAACAAGGTTTGGTGACATGGCAGATCATGGCTATGGCATACTTCTAGGATGTAAGAGTAGAATGACTTAGTTTCATGAATTCAAGATCTCTCATTGTTTGCTTTGAAAGGAAGGATAACAACAGCAGCATGGTTGCTTCTCAGAGATATATAAGAACATATCCCTAAGGGTAGAGAATACCTGATATCCAAAGTCTCATCCAAAACAGAGATTTTTTAATTCTATGAACTTAATTTCCTTCAAAAATTCTATGCATATATTTGTGTTCAATGATTACAGACTGGGATATTTTGCTAATCTAATTTCACAGGTGAATGAAAATTCTTGGAAATATATGAGTCCATTTTATTAATGAAACTAAAATATTATCTTCTCACTTCAGTCTGTACCACCTGGGCTTAGGTTCAGCCTTCACTGAGTCATTTGCTTGTCTGTAAGATTTATTCATATCTCCATGTGACTAATCTATTGTCAGAACTTGCTTTCAGCTATGCAAACAAGTGCCTTGAAATTGACCATTGCATTTCTTGTACATAAACCACAGGAAAATAATGTCCGTGAGTGTATCCATGATGTCAGAACCCTTAAGAAATGCTCAAAGATTTGTATCCCAGGTACTAGGGTGGCTTAGTCTGTCCAAAAAAAAAGTTGGAAGTTAAACAAAATTACCTTGATTCCCCCATTTTTTCAAAGAAGTCTTCGGTGACAGTTACATTTTCCTGTTTATTTAGCGAACATTAAATTTATACAACAACTCCTTGGTACAGTAAGGTTCTGCTAAAAGACTATGACTTATTTTGTATAATTACTTTGGTCATTTTAACAAGTGATACTAATACCATAGTTAAATTTTAACACATTGATCATTGAGAGAGTTAAGTAAATTGGTACAGGAAGGATCTGTTCACTTTGAACCAGAAGTCAGGGCATAAACCTTAGAAAGGGAATCCAAAAGAAATATATTTGTACTGAATCTTTGTGAAACTTTATCATATTTAGTTTATAATTCATAAGATTTAAAGTGACCTTAGAATTCATTAAATACAATACTTCATTTCATAGATGGGGAAACTGAGATCCAGGAAGTATCCATGGTTAGATAGACAGTTAGTAGCAGAGTTTCAATTGGAATTCAGGTCCTTGGACTCAATCCAATGTTTGATTGCAGTATACCATACTTCCTATTTCAGAGTTAAAGCTGTTCAAGGATAATTATATTAAAAAAAATAAAATAACATAGACTGAATCTACAACTTAATTGAATAATGCTGCCAGGGTAGCTTCTGAAACCTTGGCAGAGACTGCTGTGCTTAATAAAGAGAATGGAAAGGCACACTTTCCAGAAATCATGAGATCATTTCTCATTGCTGTATTGCTTAAAGAAAATAAAGATGTTAACAAAGGTGTTTTGTTAGAACATAAATATTTGGTTGTTGAATAAACTTCCATTGGAGGTGCTAACTTTGTGTATAAGAACATAAAATTAGCCCCTAAATATATGAGAAAACAGAACGTGGCAAAAATGTTAAATGAAAGATAAATATTGCATTATTGCTCATATATAAATCTCTCTAGCTATATCTGGTTTTTTATATGAAACTGAAAATCTGATAAAAATGAAATTTAATGGGCTTCCAGTTTTAAAAGAAAAAAATTTCAGTTTATCTATCTATCTGTCTGTCTATCTATCTATCTATCTATCTATCTATCTATCTATCTATCTATCTATCTATCCTCTATCTCCGTTGTTATATCTCCCATATGAGATATCTTAGAAGGGATTCTTCATTAAGATACTGAATTATAACATCTTGATAGTGCCTTTCACCTGTCTGCTTTGGCGATAATATGGATTAAATGATGCATATAGCATACCCTGAAGATGAACTGATTGTTTTTCCTCCACTTTACCTATACGTTTTTGTATTGTACAGACAAAAGCCAGACATTAGTCTTCGTGAATTACTTCAACACCCAAAAATATTCTTGCAGCACAAAATTTAAAATGAGACATTCATATTATCGACTCCTAGAAATCACTCTGCCCCTGCCACCCCAACAATGTTTTAGATATAGAATTGTGATGTTGTTAGATCTACTCCCAACCTTTTGTTTTATACATGAGAAGAAAATGAAACTCAGTGTTGAGTTTAGTCTGAAGTTATGGAACTACTTAATACAAGGTTAAAACTTAATATAGAATCTAGAACCACTCCTAGTTTTCAATTTATAGCTAAATTTACTTGCAAGATACCTTGGGAAATTCCAGAAATTTCTCACCTATTCTAGGATTGAACTGCTAATATAAACACCTAATTATAATATAAGTCAATTCATTCTCTATAATATTTTAGACTTCCCCAGGTATCTGAAAATAATTCCCTCATTAGGTATTTATGTATATACAAATGTGAGCACAACACATGCAAAGAAATGGATGGGAAAAAAGGAGTAACCACAAAAAATTAACATTAACCATTGTTTTTTTTTTTTTGAACTGAATCTCCAGCTCTTTAATTATTTCTTCCATTCTAGAGGATTCTAGGCAACTGATGATTTTTGGAGTCAGTTTAGGCATTCTAGACAGACTTCTATAAATATGTAATCATTTTATATTGGCATTAAAAATAAATGTTCTGGCAATAATTAAGACACCATTATCAACTCAACAGGTATTTTATTGGTACATAATCGATTACATAAAATCATTAGAATTTAAAATTACTTTCAATATATAATAAATAACACTTCTTTTGAAAGGTTCCCATGTACCATTGAAATTACTTTTTAACCCAAAAATTTAAATCTTGAGTTAGGTCTTTTACTTGCTATGCATCTTGCCATCTGTTCTTCTATTGCTCCTTTACTCCCTTCTCTCCAACCCTTTGTACCAGACCTGCAGAGAGCATGAACTTTTTACTACCTGGGGCAGTTTATCTACTAAACTTTGGAGCTCTTTCCTAGGCCTAGTTGTCTTGACTGATGAGTAAATGAATACAAACTAACATAGTTTGTTATATCTAACATTCAGTAGTCTATGTCTCATATACTACCAATCCATCTACTTTGCAATCTTAATATGTACATGGAATTACCATTTCTTCTCTCACAAATGATTTCTTTCTTTCTCTTTATCCAGAAAAAATAATCTCAGATCCAAATCCTTGAAGCGAATGTTAAATCACAGTAATAGTACTACTGCTCCCTAATTATATACAACTCTTGTGTTATCGGCACCCCTAGAAAATAATCACCGTGAGTGTTCAGTCTTCCTGGAGTGACCTGTCACATAAATCTATCCATGTAATATTTAAGAAGACTTTGCAATCCTTCATGTACGTCATTGGGCAAGATACTCCATTCAAGTGTTGGTTTTATGACATGAAATGAGATCTTTTAATGTCCTTCATGTTCTAAAGCTTTATGATAGTTTGCTCTTTGTATGAAATAACATAAAACAAATGCTTTTTCAGTTTAATTTCATAGTGCCACTATGAGATGCAAAAAAACAAAAACAAAACTACATCTAGATTATATAACACATGAAACAGTCTTCAGGAGAAATCAGGTAGCCAGTAGAGGTATCCAGAAAATATGCATAGAACTCTTCAGTCTATCTACAATAGGTTCTTCCTCTTCCTAAGAAATAAGGCAAAAGACCAAGAGCAATGACAATAAAACCAAGCTAGTTGTTCTGCAAAAAGGAAAAAAAAGAAATTTTAATATGTATTCAATGCCAAATGTGCAAATACACATACATGCATACATATACACACATGCACAAACTGAGAGAGAGGGGGGAGAGAGAGAGAGAGAGAGAGAGAGAGAGAGAGAGAGAGAGAGAGAGAGAGGGAGGGAGGGGGAAATTTGTGTTTTTACAGGCTGATGGACCCAAAAATAACTTATAACTTATAATTAGGAACTAAACAAAGGGTTGAAGATTCAGGAGTTAACATTCATTTCAGTGAATGAAATAAGCATTTATCAACTGACTATAATATTCAATGGGACAGCTACCTGGATCAGTGGACAGAGTGCCTGGAGTCAGGAAGACCAGAGTTCAAATCTAGCTTCAGAAACTTACTAACTGTGTGGCCTGGGCAAGTCACTTAACCCTATTTGCCTCAGTTTCCTCATCTGTAAAGTGAGCTGGAGAAGGAGACCACTCTGTTGTCTTTGCCAAGAAAACCTAAGTGGGGTTACAAAGAGTCAGACATGACTGAAAGGACTGAATGACAACAACATCACAATATACAAGGCATGGTGTTAGTAATAGTGAATAGAGGTAACAAAAGTAAATAATCCTTCCTCTGAAGGAGCTCCCATTCTAATCAGAGGGTAACATTTACATAGGCAAATAAAGACAAAATTGAGAAGGCATAAACCTAGTAACAACTAAGACTGGACGTGCCTTAGTTTCACTAACACAGTATTACCTGAGTTGAGACTTGAAGAAAGTTAAAGATTCAAAGAAATGGGGAGGGGGCAGAGCCAAGATGGCGACTGGAAAGCAGTAACTGCCGTGAGCTCCCCACCAAGTCCCTCCAAAAACCTATAAAAAAAATGGCTCTGAACCAATTCTAGAACTGCAGAACCCACAAAGTGGCAGATGGAAGCAGGGCTCCAGCCCAGGACAGCCTGGATGGTCTCAGGGTAAGGTCTGTCTCAAATGGAACTCCCAGCCCCCAGTTGAGGGGAGCGGAGCTGAGCCAAGCAGAGCCCAGCGCGCACGGCGCGGCGCGGCAGATCGCGGACCGAGGAGACGAGGAGTGGAGCGGAGAGTGCCCTAGCATGCTGAATTACTGAGCTGTGGCATGTACCAGACCACACAACCCACAAACAGCAAAGACTACATGGAAGGTTAGTGGGAAAAGCTGCGGGACGGGATGGAGTTTGCGGTTCGGCTTCCACCCCTGAGGCAACAGAGGTGGGGCAGCTTTAGAAATTCAGCTGCAGTTGCTTCTGGCCCCAGGCCCACCTGGTGGGAGGAATTAAGTGGCTGAT
>JAQQSZ010006747.1:0-13507 GCA_028646595.1 Phalanger gymnotis
ACTTTGAAAATGACCTCTTTATATGTTATGAACATTGATCTATTGGAAATTATTCTTATTCGTATTTTTATATACTTTCCATCTATATAATAGATAGCAGATCTTTATCCAATAAATTGACTACAAATAATTTCCCAGTCAACTGTTTCCTTCATAATTCTGAATGCATTGATTTTGCTGATACAAAATCTTTTCAATTTTCCATCATAGAAATTGTCAATTTTATCATTTGTAGGAACATATTTAGTCAAGAACTCTACTATTCATAATAATGAAAAGAGTCTCTTTACCTTTCCCTCATTTCTGTTTATGATATAACTACTTATATTTCTTATGTATTCATTTGGAGCTTATTGTGGTATATGTTATAAGATGTCATCTAAACCTAATTTCTGCAGTTTTCTAGTTTTCATAACCAAATTTATTCAATCCTTACCCTAGACTGAACTTGGGCTTCTCAAACACTGTTCTATTATATTTGAGTACCTTTGGTTCCTGTTTACCTAGCCTGATCTACTGTTTGCTTTTTTCTCTTTTTGATTAAGTATCAGATAGTTTTTATAATCGTTTTATAATGTGGTTTGAAATCTGCTTTTATTCAAGACTTCCTTTATTCTTAATTTAATCATGATTTCACTGGAAAATCTTGCCTTTTAGTCATCAAAATAAAGTATAAAATTATTTTATATAATTTTATAAGATTAACCTTTCATAATTTGAGTTGTATGGCACTAAATCAACAAATTCATACAGACACCTATTGTCATGTTGTATTTTGTTAGTCCAGTCCAACCATTGATAACTGACATCTTTACAAGTATTTCTTTACCTTTATTTCTGAAGAGGGCTTTGTCATTTAATTTTATAAATTCTGTATATACATCTTGATTGGTAGACTCTTAGATATTTAATAGAGTCTGTAGTTAATTTGATTAGAATTTCTTTTCCTATATATTCCTTTTGAGTTTGGTTGGCAGAATAGAGTTTAATGATTACATGAGTTTATTTTATAGCCTTTAGCATTAGTGAAGTTATTACTTAATTGGTCAGCTGAATCTCTAGGATATTCTCAATAAGGCATCATATCCTCAAACAAAAGGAATAATTTTATTTCTTCTTACCATATGCTTACTCAAATTATTTATTTATCTTTTCCTTACTGTAAGAACTAGCCATTCTAGAACTATATACAATAATAGTGGTGCTGATGGATATTATTGTTTTACCTCTGATCCTACAGGAAATCTCCACAGGCAATATTACCTCTTAGTTTTAGATATAACGTGTTTTTTACCATGTTACCATGTTACCAATTTACCATGTTAAAGGAAAGCCCATTTATTCTTATGAGTTTTAATAATTAAATGATAAGATATTATGTCAAAAATTTTTATATGTATTAATGTAATCATATGATTTTAAAATATTTTTTTTGCAATTACTATGCTGAATAAAGTTCAGAATTTTCCTAATGTTGAACACACTTTGATTTTATTGTATAGATCCAACCTGAAGGCAATGTATAATTTTGTAAAAATTGACCACAGTGTTTTTGCTACTAATTTTCCATTACTAATATTTTCCATTAGTGCTAGTAATCTAAATTTCATTTTCCCTTCTTAATCATTCTTTGGCTTAAGAATGAGGGTCACATTTATCTCATAGAATGAGTTTGATAGGATATCTTATTTATTTATTTTTGCAAACAGTATTTGTAATGTTATGGCTTTTTCTTTGAATATCTCATAAAATTTATTTGTATATCCATAAGTTCTTAAGATTTTCTCTTTGTGTAAAACTTCATTTATTACTTGTTTAATTTATATTTTAATATTATTTAAAATATATTTTATTCTGTTCATCTGAGTGTTTTATATTTTTGTAAACATGTTTAGTGTCATTAATATATAATTGGGGAAATCCTTTTGATAATCTTCCTTTTTTTCTCCTTGTGAAACGACATTTTTTTTATTTTAGTAATTTTATTTTATTCACTCTTTATTCAAATCAAATTCATGTCTAAATGTCTATTTTTTCAAAAAAAGAATCATAGTTTTAATTATTAATTCATCAGATATTTTTCCTTTAAAATTTGTTAATCACTGTGGCCAGATAGGATTTATATCAGGGATACAGCACTGGTTCAATATTAGGAAAACTATCAGCATAACTGACCATATCAATAAAAAAAATCAGCAAGAATCATACAATTATCTCAACAGATGCAGAAAAAGCTTTTGACAAAATGTAACACTCATTTATGTTAAAAACACTAGAGAGCAGAGGAATAAATAAAATTTTTCTTAAAATGATAAGTAGTAACTATCTAAAACTATCAGCAAGCATCACTGTAAATGGGATAAGCTAAAGGCTTTCCAATACAATCAGTGGTGAAGCAAGGATGCCCATTATCACTTCTATTATTCGGTATTGTTGGAAATGCTAGCTATAGCAATAAGAAAAGAAAAAGAAACCGAAGGGATTAGAATAGGCAATGAAAAAAAAAAACTAACGCTCTTTGCAGATAATAGCAATGAAAATAGTGGAAATAATTAGCAACTTTAACAAAGTTGCAGGATGAAATAAACCCACATAAGTCATCAGCATTTCTATATCTTGCCAATAAAGTCAAGCAGCAAGAGAGAGAAAGAGAAATTCCTTTTAAAATAATTGTAGACAGTATAAAATCCTTAAGAGTCTACCTGACAAGACAAACTATATGAAGACAATTACAAAACACTTCTCTAAAAAATAAAGTCAGATTTAATAATTGGAAAAAGTATCAATTGTTCACGGGTAGGCTGAGCCAATATAATTAAAATGACAATTCTACCAAATTTAATCTATTTATTCAGTGCTGTACCAATCCAACTACCAAAATATATATTTATAGAGCTAGAAAGAAAATCACAACAAAATTTGTCTGGAAGAACGAAGAGTCAAGGATGTCAAGGGAATCAGTGAAAAAAAGTTATGATGGAAAATGGCCTGAATTTACCAGATCCCAAACTGTATTATAAAGTTGTAATCATCAGAACAATCTCATACTGACTAAGAAACAGAGTGGTAGATCAGTAAAATCGATAAGGTACACAAAACACAATGACCATAGTAATCTAGTCTTTGAAAAACTAAAAGGCCCCAGCTTTGGGGAGAAAAACTCAGTATTTGACAAAATATTCCTGGGAAACAGCATGGCAGAAACTAGGTATAAGCCAACATCTTATACTGCATACCAAGATAAAGTCAAAATGAATATATGATTTGGACATAAAGGGAAATACCATAAACAAATTAGGAGAATGTGGAATAGTTTACCTGTCAGATCTATGGATAAGAGAAAATTTAGGACAAAACAAGAGATAGACAGCATTACTAGATGTAATCTGGATCATTTTGATTATATAAAAAGTTTTTGCACAAACAAAACCAATGCAACCATGATTAGAAAGAAAGCAGAAAACTGGAAAACAATTTTTAAAGTACATGTTTCTGATGAAGGCCTCATTTCCCAGAAAATGGAGTCAATTTTATAAGAATACATATCATTCCCCCAAACAGGCACTTTTCATATGAAGAAATCAAAGCTATCTATAGTCATATGAAAAGTGCTCTAAATCACTAAGGATTAGAGAAATACAAATTAAGTCAATTCTGAAGTGCCACCTCGCAGGTTTTAGATTGGCTAATATGACAGAAAAGCTAAATGATAAATGTTGGAAGGGATGTGGACACCAATGCACTGTTGGTGGGGATTTTGAACTGATCTAACCATTCTGGAGTGTAATTTGGAACTATGCCCAAATGGTTACAAAACTGTGTATACCCTTTGATCCAGTAATACCACTGCTAGGTTTATATCCCAAAGATATTTTTTTAAAAGGAAAAAAGGACGTATTTGTACAAAAATGTTTATAGCAGCTCTTTTTATGATGGCTAAGAATTGGAAATAGAGAGGATGTGTATAAGTTGTGGCTAAACAAGCTATAGTACATGATTATGATGGAATACTATTGTGCTATAAGAAATGACAAGCAGTCTGATTTCAGAAAACCTGGAAAGAATTACATGCACTGATGCAAGGTGAAGGGAGCACAAATAGGAGAACATTGTACACAGAAACAACAATATCGTATGACCAAGAATTGTAAATGACTTAGCTATTCTGAGCAATATAATGACCCAAGATCCAAAGGACTCATGATGGATCATGCTATCTGCCTCCAGAAGAAGAACTGATGTTGTATGAAAACAGACTGAAGCATACTATTTTTCACTTCCTTCCTTTTTTTCAATTCAAGACTTCTTGCACAAAATGAATAATATGGAAATGTTTTACATAATTATACATGTAGAGCCTATATTGGATTGCTTACCATCTCAGGGAGGGGGAAGATCAGGGAGACAAGAAATGAGGGATAGAATTAGGAATGTAAAGCTTTAAAAAAAGAACAAATGTTAAAGTTGTTTTAACAGGTAATTGAAGAAAAATAAAATATTAGAAATAAAAGAGATATTTTGAAAAGTTGATTATGATAGATATATGGTGATTAGTGAATAAGAAACAAAGTATGCATATTTCTCAGCTTTGCATGTAAAATGTACATAAATTGAATTTCTGCTAATATAGTAATAAAGTCCAAATGCAGAAAAGCAGAGAAGATAGGCACATCATTGTCTAACAAAATTAAAACTATATAATCAATAAAAAGCATTTGAAGAAGTAATTCAAACTTTTACAGAAACAAAATATGATCTTAAAGAATGGCTGGGTCAAAGCAAAAATCATACGAACAATGAACTTAAAACAGAAAATGAAAAATACCAATAAAACATAACAAAACTTTTGGGATGCAGCTAAGACAGTACAAGGAAAACCAATATATTTCTTGTTCCTAAACATTGTCATTCTGGAGGGAAAAAATAGATTAATGATTTAGTCATGTCAAAACAAACAATAACTAGAAAAGCAACAGTAAAAAAAACTCCAACACAAAAATGTAAAGAAATACAGAACAAAGAGACATAAGTAAATTTTATTTTAAATAATATTTTATTTTTCCTAAACTACATATGAAGGCAATTTTATCATTATTTTTGTTTAAATTTGAGTTCCAAATTTTGTTCCTCTCTTTCTCCCTCACCTACCCCCTCCTTGAGATGGTAAGCAATTAGATACAGGTTATATATGTACAATCACGCATAACACATTTCCATCTTAGTTATGGTGTGAAAGAAGTCACAGAACTACCACCACCACCTCCAAAAATTATGAAAAAAAATAAAGTGGAAAAGAGTATGCTTTGATTTTCATTCAAACACCATCAGGTCCTTTCTCTGGAGGTGGGTATCATTTTTCAGCATGACTCTTTTGGAATTGCCTTGGATCATTCATTGTGTTGCTTTCAATGGCTAAGTCATTCGCAGCTGATCATCATGGAATATTGCTGTTACTTACTGTGTACCATGTTTTCCTGGTTCTGCTCACTTCATTTTGTATCAATGCTGGTAAGTCTTTCCACATTTTCTCTGAAATCAGCCTGCTCCTCATTTCTTGTAGAAAAATAGTATTCCATTACAATCATATACCACAGCTTGTTCAGCCATTCCCAAATTGATGGGCATTCTCTCAATTTCCAGTTCTTTGCCAATACAAAAAGAGCTGCTATGAATAATTTTGTATAAATAGATCTTCCTCCCACCCTTTGTTATCTCCTTGTGATATAGACTCAGTAGTAGTATTACTGGATCAAAGGATATGCCAAGTTTTATATCCTTTTGGGCATAATTCCAAATTGCTCTCCAGAATAATTTGATCAGTTCACAATCCCATCAACAAAACATTATGTCCCAGTTTTCCCACAGCCCCACCAACACTTATCATTTAGCTTTTTCTGTAATATTAGCCAATCTAAAAAGTGTGAGGTGGCGCTTCATAGTTGCTTTAATTTGCATATTTCTAATCATTGGTAATTTAGAGCATTTTCTATGACTACAGCATGAGCAATTAATATTTTCCAGTTGTTATATTTGATTTTATTTGAATGAAAAATATTTTGTAATTGTTTTCATGTAGTCCCTGGATTTGTCATGTCAGTCTGACTTCCAAGTATTTTATACTGTCTGCAGTTATTTTAAATGGGATTTCTCTTTGTCCCTCTTGCTACTTGACTTGGTTGGCAACATATAGAAATGGTAATGATTTATGTGGGTTTATTTTATATTTTGCAACTTTGCTAAATTTGTTAATTATTTCCAATAGTTTTTTTCATCGATTCTCTAGGATTCTCTAAGTATACCATCAAATCCTCGTCAAAGAGTGATAGTTTTGTTTTTCCATTGTCTATTGTAATCCCTTTAGTTTTTCTTTTCTTATCTTATTTCTATAGCTAGCATTTCCAGTATAATATTGTAGAATAGAGGATAATGGGCATTCTTGCTTCACCCCTGATTGTATTAGGAAGATTTTTAGCTTATCTCCATTACTTTTTTTTTCTTTGAGCTAGAAGCTGAATATTCATGTATTCAATTTATGGATTGTTTGCTGATGGTTTTAGATAGATACTACTTCTATTTTAAGGTATTCACCATTTACTGCTCTGTTCTCTAGTGTTTTTTTTTAACATAAATGAGTGTTATATTTTGCCAAAAGCTTTCTCTGCATCTATTAAGATGACTATATGATTCCTGCTGGTTTTGTTATTGATATGGTTGATTATGCTGATAGTTTTCCTAATATTGGACCAGTCCTGCATTCCTGTTATAAATTCCACCTGATCATAGTGTATGATCCTTGTGATATATTTTTGTAATCTCTTTGCTAAGATTTTATTTAAATTTTTGCACTAAGATACATTAGTGAAATTGATCTATAATTTTCCTTCTCTGTTTTGGCTCTTCCTGGTTTAGGTATCAACACTGTATTTGTGTGGCAAAAGAAATTTGGTAGGACTCCTTCACTTATTTTTCCAAATAGCTTATATAATATTGGCATTAATCATTCTTTAAATGTTTGGTAAAATTTACTACCAAAATGTGTAATAGAATATGTAAGTTTTCTAAAATTCTTCTCAGGTCTTATATTTCTGTATTGATTACATTTTCATAAGATTTTTCTATGTCTGAAAGGTACATTCTTTTGGGATCTCCAAATTTTGAGAATGATTAAGTTCCTCTCTCTTCATCGTTTCTTCTCTAATGTATTGTTCTTATTCTCATTTTCCCTTTCTCTCCAAACAAAACAGAACCCAACTGTACTCAGGACCTATGTTTGCTTTCTTTATTCTTTCTGTGAACCAAACAGATATCAAGATCTGGTTTTCCCCAAATAGAAATTAAGTATTCCATCCTCATTTCACTCTATCTATTTATTTAAATGGATTTAACTTTCTAGGTTGCTTTTGTCCCCTTCGTCTCTTTCAAAGATTATACCCATATTGAGTCTTTTATACTAATGCATCAAATTTAGTTCTGCATTCTATTAAAGGCATTGTTTTTCACTTTGTATTATGTGCTCGATTTTTAAGGATCAATTACTTTCAAATGAGTCTTTTTCTTTGCCTTTTGGATTGTTGTAATGATACTTTCCTTTCATTTATATAGAGCAACATAGTTTGTGCAATCTTGACTGATTCCTTGATATTTGAATTCCTTCTTTTTGACTGCTTGAAGGATTTTCTTTTCTTTGAGATAGAAGCTGAATATTTGTGTATTCACTTTATGGATTCTCTGAAGAGGTGATCAGTGTATACTTAATGTGTTCATTATAATCCTTGGAGGTTTTCTTTTATAACTTGTTGAAATATGTAATCCTAGCTTTTTGGGTCATGTGCTTCAAGAAATTCTAAATTTTTTTCTTTTCAAACTTATTTTTCTATGTCAGTTGTTTTTGATAGCATATACCTAATTTGTCCTAATTTTTTTAAGCTTTTACCTTTGTACTAAGATTTCTTGTTGTTTCATTGATCCATTGGGTTCTGTTGCTCCATTCTATTTTTCAAGGAATATACTACTTAAGTTCTTTTTCCATTTTTTGTTCTAAATAGTTTATTCAACTTTTATTTTTTTCCTCAAATATTTCAATTTTGTATCTTTGTCTTCATTCCAACCATTCTTGTATTCTGGGTCACACATTTCTTGGTGCTTAGTGTTTGCTGACTGACTGACTAAAAATATTGGGATCTTACCTGCTTCTTTTAGGTTGATAATTTCCATATCTCTTAACCTATAGTATTTTTTCATTGTATTAGGAGTTTTCTTCTGATTATTCTTATCTCCAGTCTCAGATCCTAGATTGGGATTTTTGTTCCAGGAACAGATTCTGCCTTACTAGACACACAAACATACTCTCTGATGGGATGAGTAGGCCCTGCTCTTGTCCCTGCTGCAGCCTGGACACTGCTACCACCTCCTTGAATCAATTTTGGATACTGCAAATGGGTCCTGGTACTCCTCCCTGACTTGTTCCACAGCCCTAGCCTGGAATAGGATGTTAGACCTAGAAGTGGAAGAAAGCTTTACCCTCCACTTAAATTACTGGCTTCTGCTACTATCTCCCAGTGGCCAAAGGTAGGTACTTGGCACACACTTGTTTCTGCCTCTTTCTTGTGTGTACCCATCAGCCTTATGTTGGTCTCGCCTCACATGCCCTGACAGGATATTAAAAAGTACATATCATACTGGTTCTAGGCCTCCTAGAGGACCCTGTAGCACTTGGGCACCTCTGCCCCATCTTGGACTTCTTAGGTGTTAGATTTATGCCTAATCTTTCTTTTCTCTTTTTGATTCCTTAACTCTATTTTAATACCTTTTGAAGTACTAATCTTAACATTCTTATACTCAATATTCATTTTGTCTTATTCAAATAATTGTATTTTTCCTTAAAAGGTAGATAGTGTCTGAGTCAGATGTTACTCTTTTATGTCTTTTTAAAAATCTGCAGCAAGAGGAAAAAAATGTAAATTAGTTTTTTTCTCCTCCTATTGAGTCCATCCTTCTAGAGAATTACTATGTAATAAAACCAAAATGCTGACTGAGCATTTTTTTAAGGGAACCCCATGGACTTTCCATTTTTTTTTCATTTGGATGGCAAGTGAGACTTTTGGAAATTCAAAAAATTCTATAGTAAACATTCTATAGTAAATATAGATAGTCTTAAATTTACTTTCTTCTGAAAGCTATTAAGTCATTGTTATCTATGTCACCTATCTTTTTTAGGTCTTTGAGAAAGTACAGACACAGTGCAAGCAAATATTGAGATGTTGGGGGGTGGCTATCTGCTAGTAGGTGATTTTCCCATCTTTCACTAATTTCTGAGTGATTTTCACATTTGAGCCTGGTTCAAAATACTCAAAGCACCTCTAACTGAGCAAAGTGATAGAAGACATGGAGGTAGCTGAGACATGGAGACTCAGAGAAGCATGGAAGAAGGCAGGAAGAGGATGAAGTAGACGTAATGATGATCAGATGGGAGGTCCAAAGCACAGCTTTTGGGAGTCTTGAATGGTGCTGAGCATTATACAATTGTGAAATATTCTGAGGACAAACTTATTGTTGATTCAATAGAGGCTGGACATAGAGACAGTGATTACGTCTCCCCATCCTCCCATCACCACTCCCCACTCATTTCCATCTTTCCTGAGAGGGCACTGTATTGTCAGTTACTCACTGTTTTGGAACTCATGATTCCTCCTAGGCTTGGGAAGCATCAAATTTTAAGTTAAGAATTTATGTATTGGGGCAGCTAGGTGGTACAGTGAGTAGAGCACCGGCACTGGAGTCAGGAGTCCCTGAGTTCAAATCTGGCCTCAGACACTTGACACATTTACTAGCTGTGTGACCTTGGGCAAGTCATTTAACCCCGATTGCCCTACCTTTCCCCCTGCAAATAGAAAGAAAGAAAAGGAAAAAAAAGAATTTATGTATTTTCTTAAGCTAGCAAATGTGACAAACCTGTTGATCAACAGATTTCCTCTTCTATGTGTATATTCTGTCTAATGTTTGGAAACAGAGGGAAGAGAAATTGAAGATTCCTTATTAAAGGAATGTGAAGTTTTGATCAGTGGAAGCCTTCTAGAGGTTGGGGATAATTTATAACAAAAAAGTGAGGGACTCTCATTGGATTGTTCAAGTTTAGCATTGAATTCAGAATTCATATCATTCTAGAGATACAATCACGAGATGGCAAAAGCTTCAGACTTCGAAGAAGCATTGGGCACTTTCATTTTCCTTTTAAGCCTTTGTTTTAAAAGACAGGAAGGAAGCAAAAAGGAAGCAACCTACCCTCCCATTCCCATCCATGAAATCAGGAAAGTGATGGGAAAGTGATTTAATTGGGAAGAGAATGAGTTACTAGAGAAGCTCCACTTACAAGAAAGGAGGAGGAATAAGTTTGATGAGTATCTCCAAAAGATTTCCAGGTTCTTTCCTAACTAGTCCCCCAGGGCCACCTGCTGATTACAATATTATTAATAACAACAATTGACGTCTATATAGAATTTTCTATTTTGAAAAAAAAATTGACATGCATTATTTCATTCAAGCCTCCCAATAACCCTTTGAAGGCAGCGTTACAAGTGTCATCGTCCTCATTTCACAGATAAAGAAACTGAGGCGAAAAGAGATTAAGAAGCTTAATCAGCATTATACAGCTTGTAAGTATCTGAGCTGGGATACAAATCCCTGTCTTCCTCACTTCAACCACTCTATCTCTGATACCACTCTGCTGCTCCAGAAGCTAACATGTTGATATCTTTTATGAAAAATTACCATACATTTAGTTGAATAAATGCTCAAGTTATTGAAAACTGCCTCTAAATAGCTTTCATAATGGCTCCACTGACACCATACAGGGTGTCACAAGTCTTAGTGCAGTTTGAGCTTTTACTAGCTTAAAACTGCACCAAGATTAGTGGAGAAAATAATTGTTTGCTTTAACATATGAGGAAGCAGGACATCGTGATAAGAACACTACTGTGTTTAATTTCAGCTTCTGCTGCTTGATTCCTGCATGGCCTTAGGTAAAGCATATCTCTGTGGACCTCAGCTCAGCAATATGCAAAACTGAGGGAGGGTAGGGAAAGTGGGGAAAGGTGGATTTAGTCAGCTTATGTTGGCTAGAAGTAGCTAACTGTTAAATTTTCAGTGAAAGCATTTACAATTCAGAAATCAGCAAAAGTTACAAATCAGGGCTTGATTTATTGTTTTATTGATTGTCTAGGCTGAAGAAAGTGATGAAGAAAAATGAATAATGCAAATAAAACTTAAAAGTAAATCAAATATGCATTTTTTTCAAGGACCTGGTTGTCCAATGTGCACCAAATATCCCTGGAGAGAGGTAAGATAAATGGTGTCTAAAGCTCTTTCCTGATCTAAAGTCTACAGAAAATCTCAATAATACTTGTAAAACATCATTGATTCCATGATCATTACATAAATGATACCATATCCTCAGTCCCAGAGTCTACATTTCCGAATCTAAGTATCTGTTGGGATTCTGTTGTGCAAAAGCGTTAATTTATTGATGTTGCCTCAAATGGTGCCCTATGGTTGCGGCTTGGGAACATATTTGCTATTATAAGATTTCCTTGGTAATTTATTTCTCTTTAATGAAATAGGTTCTGCATATATCTTTCCCAACCAAGTCAGTAGAAAAGTAAATTATTTTCGAATGGAATATTGTAAATCTCATACTAGTCAATATCCCAAATGAAGGCTGTAAGAAAGCACTTCAAACACTAGATGGCGGTCTTGCCACACTAGTCCCGGCTGAAAGACAACTGCTCTTCTTAACATAAGGAAATATACCAAATCAAAAGTAAAACTTGCTTGCAGGCAGAATTTTACTCAAAATAATGAGACTTACTCTTTCACCCAATGTGAGTGTATGGGGAGGCTACTGTCTCCCATTTGGGGCTTCAGAAGATGAGTTGTTTCTTGGGAAAGATGAAAAAGGTGAATTGGGTTGAGGGACCACAGAAAATTTCATGGGATTCTGTATGAAGATTGCAAAGAGATTTTATGATCACACATCCTGAAGCAACAAAATCACTTGAAGTTATTTTGTGTCATTGCACAATTATTATTTTATTAAGACTTCCAGAGGCATGTAAAGAAATTCAGGACAAAACCAATTCCAGATGTCTTCCATTAATTATTTCCAGTTATCCAGTTAATAGCTTTTTTTACATAGTTATTTACATGTTGTCTTCCTCACTAGATTATGAACTGCTGAGAGCAGGGACAATATTTTTCCTTTCTCTTTAATCCAGGGGCTTAGTACAGTGCCTGGCACACAGTAGATGCTTAATAAATCCTTACTGATTGGTTAACAGTAAGGGAGATAGGGAACAGAGGACAATCTACTCCCAGTTGTGTGCTGTTGTGTTGGGTGACCTTTTGGAGGAAAGGGATAAGGAAAGATAGTAAGGGGAGAAAAGGGCATCTTGTTTAGAGGAAGTCACAGCAGGCAACCCCAAGAAGGAAGATTTGGAGTGAATGGGATGAGGCAGTGGGAAGTGAATAGGACGAGGCAGTGGGGAGTGGGAGGAGGTAGAAAAGAAACAATTCATTGAAAGCATAAGGAAGTGTCTAAGAGTAGTGCTTTAATGTATCATGCGACACGTGCAGCGGACTAGAGGGCAAGATAAAGAGGAAGTGGCCTAGGATTTTGGCACCCTGAGTAAAAGGCCCAGTTGCCCAACCTTAGTTATGATTCTGAAGAGTGCTCATCCACAATCATAGGCTTTGTTATTTTTTTTTTTAACTCAAAGAATTCTAGGGGCTGGGGGAGAGAGCTTCTAGCTCCAGTATCATGCCATGTGGACATTTGTTATTTAAGAGAAAATGTGAAATAATCAATGTGGTTGGTTCAGTTAAATATCAAACCTGCCCTAATATCAATAGACAAAAATATGTAAATTAGACTGTGTGTCCACCATACATTACACTGGCAGAATATGGATGGGTATGTATAGGCTGAGATATAAGCTCCAGATTTTGGGGAAAAAAATGTTGATTAATTCTTCAGAGGAGGATAACCAGGATGGTGAAGAGCTATTGGTACATGCCATAGGGTTGATTGTTGTCTTTTGTTTTCAAAGAGGACCAAAATGACATCACTATGTTGGAGTCAAAGTACAGTGAGTCCAGCTGTGGCTGATCAGACCAATACAAGCTCAGAAGGCTCTACCACAGGTCAGGCACAAATAGTACATATGAACATTTAGAGTGGAACCTGCCATATGAGGATCAGCTGAAGGAACTAAGGGTATTTAGCATCAAAGAGAGAAGAATCAAGGGGATATGATAACTGTCATCAACTAAGTGAAGAAGTCCTATTGGAAAAAAGGATTGAACCTGGACCTGGCATTTCACTGATATAGAAAACTCCCAGATTTGGAAGTGGGTGGGAGGAGATATTCCTTCTGCCACTACGAATAAACTCCATCTCCACAGCTTAGAGTCAGAGATGGAGAGAGAGAAAAAGAAAGAGAGAGACAGAGAGAGA
>JAQQSZ010006748.1:0-13507 GCA_028646595.1 Phalanger gymnotis
GGAAATGGGGAGAAAATTTGTAATTCAAACACCTGTGAAAATCAATGCTGAAAACTAAACATATTAAAATAAATTAAAAAAAAAGCAGTCTAGGCCAAATGGAAAAGGAAAATAATCCCTTAAAAATCAGAACTGGGCAAGTGGAAACTAATGGCTCCATGAGAAATCAAGAAAAAATATAACTAAGTCAAAAGAATGAAAAAAAATAGAAGAAAATGTGAACTGTCTCATCAGAAAAACAACTGATCTAGAAAATAGATCAAGAAGAGATAATTTAAGAATTATTGAGCTAACTGAAAACCATGATCAAAGAAAGAGCATAGATATCATATTTTAAGAAATTATAAAGGAAGATATCCTAGATATCCTAGAACCAAAAGGTGAAATAGAAATGGAAAGAATCCATCAATCATCTCCTAAAAGAGATCCTGAAATGAAAACTTCCGGGAATATTATAACCAAATTCCAGGGCTTCTAGGTCAAGGAGAAAATATTGCAAATAATCAGAAAAAAAAACAGTTCAAATATTGTGGACTCATAGTCAAGAAAACACAAAATTTAGCAACTTCCATGTTAAAGGAGCAGAGGGCTTTGAATATGATATTCCAGAAGACAAAGGAGCTGGGATTATGACCAAGAATAGCGTACCTAGCAAAACTAAGTATAATCCTTCAGGGGAAAAACAGAAATTTAATGAAATAGAGGACTTTCTAGCATTCCAGATATAAAGACCAGAGCTAAATAGAAAATTTGACATTTAAACACAAGACTCAAGAGAAACATAAAAAGGTAAACATGAAAGAGAAATCATAAAGGACTTAATAAGGTTAAACTGTTTATGTTCCTATGTGGGAAAATTATATATGTA
Organism: Phalanger gymnotis; assembly: GCA_028646595.1. NCBI lineage: Eukaryota > Metazoa > Chordata > Mammalia > Diprotodontia > Phalangeridae > Phalanger > Phalanger gymnotis. Next base: position 869 of record JAQQSZ010006748.1, read on the forward strand.
ACTCCTAATAACTTTATCATTACTATAGGTATAAAATTGTGCATACCTTTTGATCCATTACTAGGTCTATATCCCAAAAAGATTTTTAAAAAGGGAAAAGAGCCCATCTGTACAAAAATATTTACAGCATCTCTTTTTGTGGTGGCTAAAAATTGGAAATAGAATGGGTGTGTATCAATTGGGGATTGGCTGAATAATATGATTTTAATGAAATATTATTGCCCTATAAGAAACGATAGTCAGAATGCTTTCAGAAAAACCTGGAAAGACATACATAAACTGATACAAAGTGAAGTGAGCAAAACTGTGAGAACATTGTACACAGTAACAGCAATATTACATGTTGAAGAACTGTGAATGATTTAGCTGTTCTCAGCAATACAATGATCTAAGATAACCCCAGAGTACTCATGATGAAAAATGCTATCTATCTCCAGAGAAAGAACTGATATTGTCTGAATACAGACTGAAGCCTATTATTTTTGACTTTCTCTCTTTTTCTCTCTCTTGTTTTTGTCTGTCTTCTTGCACAAAATGACTAATATGGAAATTTTTTACATAATTGCACAAATGAAAAAAGAATGTTATCATTATTAGGCATCTACATGGACAAAGGATATGGATATGAATCGATTATGTAGGGATAATCTAAAAAAAGAGGAAGGAATAAGAAAGAGGGATTCACTGGAAGAAAGAGGAAGGAAGAAGAATGGGGAAAATTATCTCACATAAAAGAAGCATGCAAAGAAGAGTTTTTACAGTGGTGAGGAAAATGGAGGGAGGTGGTAGACAACATTTGAACCTTACTTTCATCAGAATTGGTCAAAAGGGGAAGAATATATGTATGTATGTACGTATATACACATATATGTGTATGTATGTATTTGTATGTACATATACATATATACACACTCAGTTGCTTATAGAAATCTATCTTACCCAACAGGGAAGTAGGAAAGAAAGAGGATAAGAGAAAGGGATGAAGGGTAATAGAAAGGAGAATGGATTAAGAGAGGCAATGGTGGGAAGCAAAACAGACTTTTGATGAGTAACAGGGTAAAGAGAGAGAGAGAGAGAGAGAGAGAGAGAGAGAGAGAGAAGGATATACAGAAGAAAATATGATAGAGGGAAATATACAATTAGTAATCATAACTGTGAATGTGAATGGGATGAACTCACCCATAAAATAGAAGCAGACAGCAAGAATGGATTAAAAATCAGAACCCAACAATATGTTGTTTACAAAGAGATATACTTGAAACAGAAAGACATATGCAGAGCCAAAATAAGGGGCTGGAGCAAAATCTATTATCCTTCAGCTGAAGTGAAAAAGGCAGGGGTAGCAATTGTGATCTTAGATAAAGCAAAAACAAAAATAGACCTAATTAAAAGAGACAAGTAGGGAAACTACATTTTGCTAAAAGGTACCATAGACAATGAAGTAATATCAAAATTTTTACAGCGAATTTCTCTGATGAAGGCCTCATTTGTTAAAAATGTAGAGAACTGAGTCAAATTTACAAAAATAAGAACCATTACCTAATTGATAAATGGTCAAAGCATATCAACAAGCAATTTTTAGAGGAAAAAATTAATGCTATCTATAATCATCTGAAAAAATGCTCTAAATCACTATTGATTATAGAAATGTAAATTAAAACAATTCTGAGGTCCCACTTCACACCATCAGATTGGCTAACATGATAGAAAAGGAAGATGACAAATGTTGGAGGAGATTTGGAAAACTATGGACATTAATGCACTGTTTGTGGAGTTGTGAACTGTTCCAAGCATTCTGAAAAGCAATTTATAGACCAAAGGGGTACAAAACTGTGCATACCTTTCGCTAGATTGGTATTCCAAAGAGCTCAAAGAAGAAGGACCTATATGTTCAAAAATATTTATAGCAGCTCTTTTTTTGCGGTAGCAAGAATTGGAAATTAATGGGATGCCCATCAGTTGGAGAATGACTAAGCAAGATGTGGTATATGATTGTAATGGAATACTATTGTAACCTGGAAAAACTTATATGAACTGATGCAGAGTGAAGTGAACAGGACCAGGAGATCACTGTACGCAGTAAAAGTGGTATTGTAATGGTGATCAACTATGAAAGATTTAGCTACTCTGATCAAAACCATGATCTGTGACAATTCTAAGGTGACCCATGATAAAGAAAGCTATCCACCTCCAGAGAGAAAACTGATGAACTCTGAGTGCAAATTGAAGCATCATTTTTCCATATTCTTTATTTTTCTTGCTTTTTGTGACATGGCTAATATGGAAATATGTTTTGCATGATTTCACATGTATCATTGATATATTGCTTGCCTTCTCAATGGACTTGTGGGAGGGAGTATTTAGAACTCAAGCTTTTTTAAAAGAATGTCAAAAATAAATAATAACTTAAAAATAAAGGAACATCAGAATGGATGAGATCACAGATACATTGGAGTACAATTGAGTTTTGATTCTGGTGATTTGTAATTTGTGAATTTATAAAAGCAACAACAACAATAACAATAATATAGCAGTCATGCATAAGAACCAGTAGATGATAGCTGTCTTTCCTCCTCAATTCCTTCCCCCTACTTGAGGAGTAGGGGAGAGAGAGAGAGAGGGAGAGAGAGGCAGGGAGAGACAGAGAGAGACAGAGACAGAGAGACAGACACAGAGAGAAAATGAAGAAGAAGAAGAAGAAGGAGAAGAAAAGGAAGAGGAGGAGGAGGAAAAAGAAGAGGAGGATAGGTACGTGCAGGGTGTACAACAGCAAGAATAACATCAATAAGAAAAGATTCCTTCCCATAATGCTGTGAAACAAATGTGAATGTTCAAAAAGAATCAAGCAGAGAGCCCTAGGAGAAAGAAGAGGATGAAGGAAAAACCAAGTGTGTGTACATAGAGAATCTTCAGTGTCATGGCACCTATTAGGGATGGGAAGTTGCCTGGGCAAGGTGAGTTGGATGCCAGCTGGATGACCAGAAGTTTGTGAGGCAAGCCAAAGGAAACAGCGGAGGCAAAAAAAGAAGAAGCAGTGGAGGCCTCGGAAACCTGACTGGACTATACCTTTGAGTGGTTAGCAGGTGAGGAATCTGAGCCTATACCTGCCTTGGGACTGGTGATCATGGGGCAAAAGGGCTGCTTAGATTTCCCCTAGACTTTCCCTATTGGTGACAAGAATTTCTGGGCACCAAGATCAAGCCATTCTGGAGAGAAGGAAGTAAGAAATAATTGTCATCTGTAGGAAAATGATTCCTTATTGCTTCACTAAAGGGCCTGAGATTCTTGCTCTCTCATGTTCATTGCTGCTCTTTGTTTAAATGCTCCTTGAAAGTCTTGAGTATGTTGGTAGGAGTGGAGTCTAGCACTTCTGGGGAGAGAACCAGAGGAGAATCTGAAGGGACCAATGAACTACCATCATCATCATCGTCGTCGTCGTCATCATCGTCATTGTCACTGGCATCCATCCAAAACTGGAAGAATGTTATCTAGTACCTTCAATGTCATTCAGTCCTGTTTCTCTCACTGTATGGATGAGAAAACTAAAGCCCAGTTTAAGTGATTGCCTCAAATCAGTAGGAAAGCCAGAATTTGCACCTGACCATCTAACTCCTAATTGATCAGTGTTTCCTTTATATCAGATAGCTGATGAACGCATAATGTATTCTATATTGATGTATCTGTGATTAAACCTCATCCATCTGGAAGAAACCGACTTGTGGACTTCCTTGTTCTCCTCATCATCATCGTTAAGATTGCTCTCACCACCTCCATTCTACTTTTGGACAGCTTGAATTTTTAGGAAGTTCTTCCATATTAATCAATCAGAAAACATTTCTTAACCACCTATCATGTGCCAGGCACTAAGAATACAAAAACGAAGAATGAGAGTCCATGTACTCAAGGAGATAACATTCTATCAAGGAAAACAAGATGCATCCCTGTAAAGAGATATAAAAAAAACAAACAAACAATTCCTTGCATTGAGTCAAAGTCTGTCTCCCTATATCTTCCACCTAGTTCTAGGCTCCTAGTGCTGACCTCTCAGGAGCATCTAGGTGACGCTGCAGTGGATGGAGTGCTGGGCCTGGAGTCAGGAAAACTTATCTTTCTGAGCTCAAATCCAGCCTCAGACTAGCTGTGTGACCCTGGGCAAGTCGTTTAACCCCATTTGCCTCAGTTCCTCATCTAGAAAATGAATTGGAGAAGGAAAAAGCAAACCACTCCAATATCTTTGCCAAGAAAATCCCAAATGGAGTCACAAACATGACTGAAATGACTGAACAACAAAAGTTCTCTAGACCTACCTAGAATAAATCTCATCTTAAAAACTTTGAAGACATCAATCATGTCCTCCTAAGTCTTATTTTCTCCAGGCTAAACATTCTCAGTCCTCTCCACCATACATCAAAAGAAATGGTTTCCAAAGTTATCCTAATCACCTTCCATTTAAATGGTCTCTAGTTGGTCAATGTCCTTCCTAAAATGTGGTGCCCAGGAATGAAAACAATACTCTGGATGTGGTTTGACCCGGGCAAGACTCAGGCTAGTTCCCTCCTTTTAGACACTATGCTTCTAGTGGAAGTTTACAACTGCAATGAGTTTTCCCACAGTACTTATTGCATTTATAAACGCCTTTGGATTTCTCACTCAAACTTCAGTTAATCTACATCTCCCTCATCCTGACCTTGGACAGTTGAGCTGTTTCAACCAAAGTATAAAATTTTACATTTATATCTATTCAGTTTTCTCTTGTTCATTTCATCCTTTTTTTCCCAGAATAAAGTCTGGACACATTGTCTAGATTGCATGTTCTTGGTTCCAAATATCCAGTGCTTGAGCCCTCCCTCCGAGCTTTGTGTCATAGTCTAATAAGCTGATAAGCTTGCCATCTAGGTCTTTATCCAGGTCATTTATAACAAAAACCAAATTATAAACAGGATACATCCAAGGACTGAGCCCTACAACTCCAACGCTTGGGACCAACCAAGTTGATAGTGATTCGTTAATGATTAGTTTTTGAGAGTAGTCATTTGACTCTAACTGACTGTACCACATAATCTAGCCCACATATTTCCATCTTGTCCACAAAGATAAAGAATGATTTTGTCAAATGTCTTGATAGAAGCGAGGTAAACATATCTAAAGTTTATTCATCTCCTTATCTCTCATGATTTCTACCTTCTCCCTCAACTATCCACAGGGAAAGACCCATATTAGATCTCACCATCACAGAAAAACAACGCTACTTCCATGATCATGAAACCTCAAATTCCTCCTTTCTAATCATAACCTCCCATCCTTCCTTCTGTCCCATTCCTCCTAAACGTATACATTCTCCCTGTGGCCTCTGATCATTCCACCTTTTCCTGTTCTCCCAGTCCATCGTCCCATCCTGACTCTGACCTCACTCTTCTTCCTTCACAATCTTGACCAATTCAATTGTAAACTATGCTATGCCTTGCACTCCCCTGCCCTCTTGTTCAATCATTGCTCGTGCCTTGCCAAACTAATCCAGAGGTAGGCTCATCATTTGCCTTCTTCCCTCCTACTTATGCGCTATTGGAGAAAGTCTACTACAGATTGAGGTCTTCTAATCTCCAACCCTTCTGTTTCCCCGATTACCGTTCTTGTCACAGTCCCCATGGCTGTTCCAAACTTTAGCTTCTCACCTCCAGTCGCCTGCACAATTCCCTCTCTGTGCCTTCTCAGTTGAGGAGATCACCTCATGCTTTTACTAAGAAAATCCAGGCCATGTGTTACGAACTCCCTTTTCTCCCCTACTCCACACCTCAAAGCCCGTTCTTCTTCTTCTTCTTCTCCTCTTTTACAGCCATCTCTAAAGAAGAGGTGGCCTTTTTCCTTGCCAAGACCAGCCTTTCTGCCTGTCTGCTGGATCCCATTCCCTCCCTCCTCTGCTGGCAGATTCCCCCCTCAAGGCTTGCTTCTGTCAAATATCCAATCTCTCCTTATCCACTGGCTTTTTTTTCTCAGCCGTCTACAAATATACCCAAGTCTCCTCAACCTATGAAAAATTTTCACTTGCCCCTGCCATGCCCAGAAGCTATTGGCCTATATCTCTTCAAGGGTGAACCTTTGAGTCTTCTCTCTCCTAGAAGGAATTGTCTACACTTGTCCACATTTCCTTACCTTGGCAAAGTAGATAGAGTGCCAGACCTGGAGTCAGTAAGACCTCAGTTCAAATCTGGACTCAGATACTTTCTAGCTGTGTCTCCAGGCAAGTCATGTCACCTTTGCCTGCCTCGGCTTCCCCATCTGCAAAATGGGGATAATAATAGCATCTAGCTCCCAGGGTTGTTGTGAGCATCAAATAATAATAATAATCACATAATAAAGAGTATATAAATGTTAGCTATTATTGTTATATTCACTTCTGAGCCCCTTGAAGTCTGGCTTCTGACAACTCAAGAACTGCTGTCTCCAAAGTTGTTCGTGATCTCTTACAATAATTGCTAAAGTCCAACAGCCATTTCTCGGTCCTGTCTACTTGAATTCATACAGATTTTGACACTGTCAACCTCCCCTTCTTTCTGTAATACTTCCCGTTCTTGGTTCCCCTCTGACCTGTCCACTTCTCTTCTTTCTCCTTCACTGGATACATCTCCTGCTCACTAAGTGCGGGTGCCCTATCTGTCCTAGACCCTTTTCTTTCCTTTCTTTCAATTTTTCACTTGGTGGTGACTCCTCAGTCTATATATTGAGCCTTAGTCTCTCTTCTGAATTTCAGACCCTCCTTGCCAGCTGCCTGCTAGACATTTCCACATTGATGTCCCACTGACATGTCAAATTCCTAGTCAAAATATAGCTCATTGTATTGGTAATTAAAGTGGGACTTTTTTTTTTACTGTTTTAGAATGCTAAATTAATTGTCTTTGATTGAGCCTTACTAGGTGCAAAGCCCCAGGCCCAAACCCCTATTTACTAGGTGCTAAGCCCATGTGGGTGTGAAGCCCCCAGGACCCTAAGGGGAGTTGCTAAGACCAGAGCCAACAGTAGGCACCTAAGTTCTGGTTGCTCAGATGATGTGTGATGACGTCTAGTGCAGGTTCTTTTATCTCCTGTACTAGGAAAGATAGTTGTTTCAAGGATCAAGGACCTTCTTTAATTACATAAAATACAGAGAAAATGCAGAGCAGAAAAATAAAGACCAACAGACACGGCTCTACTGCCTGAATCAAAACAATACTGCTATATATACTTTACATTCACCACTGAATTGAGAGAGCCTTTACCTCTGAGCAGTGGGGGAGCTCTGAAGAGATGGCCATACAAGCACCCAAAGCAAAAACTCACCTCTCAGAATATATACTCTTTTGGCTAATAGGCTCAGAGCCAGAATCCTTCTGATTCGGTGCCTAATTAGAAACTAGCAAAAGGTGTGTAAGCCTTCCTACAAGCAAGCAAGCTTCCCTTAATGGGCTCTATATGAGGCCTATTGATAGGCCGGGGGAGATCTTATTCCCCATTAACCTTACAGTGACTTGACCTTGATTGATTTCATAATTCCATGCCTATCTTGGGTTTCAGATCCCTACTAACTATATTCTCTCACTTTCCCAACTTTACAGAACATTTTCTCTGAGTGAGAAAGCAGAAGCAAAATAGAAATTCATCTTTCTGTCGTCTGCTAAACATCTGCTCTGAGCATCAGACCTATCCCTTCCGGGTTGTTCTTGTTCAGAACATATGTTAAAAAGTTTTTCTGTTGTTAGAACTTTTCACAAGCCTCAATTCATTCTGAGCTTTAATAGCTGAGTGATGGTGGGCAAGACACTTCCCTTTCCTAGGCCTATTTCCTCCTCTATAAAATGTTGGATGAGATAAGCCTCAGCTCCCTTCTACAGAAAATCACTGATGCTCCTGATGATCATATAGACCTGTGCCCCAGGCTCCCGTTTGTCTCGTTTCCCCATTTTATCCACATTGGGATCATTTCAAGGAATCACAGAACCTTGGAGATGATAGGGATCTTCATCTTAGGGATGCAATGGACCTAGGTTCTAATTCTATTTTGACTTTTACTATTTGTGTGACTTTAATGAATATCTTAAGTCCCTTGAGCCTCAGTTTCCTCTTCTCTAAAGTGAGGTGATTGGGCTAACTGGCCTCTGAGGTTCTTTCCAGCTCTGCATTTATGATTCACTGTTTGACCCTGGGTTGGTCACTTCCCCTCTCTGTGCCTCAGTTTCTTCTTCTCTAAAAATAAGGGGTTTAGGCTAGAGATCTCTTCCAGGTCTAGATCATCTGGCAGCAGTCCATTCTTCTCTGGGACAGCTTGAAAGATCAGAAACATATATTGTCTCCCCAAATTGTCTCTTTGCAACTTCTGCCCATTGTTCCTTGTTCTGCCTTCTGAGGACTTAGAATACTTGAGACCGGCTCCCATGTCCCCCCTGAGTCTTGTCTTCTTTAGGCTAAACACCTCCAACTCATTCTATCAATCCCTATACAAAATGGTCTGGTCCTCTCCCCACCTTTTTGCCTAAAATAGGATAGGCTTGTCAACATCCTTTCTAAGCCACAGTGCTCCAAACTAAACACAATACTCCAGAGGAGCCCAGTGGTCACCTCCCTCCCTCAAATGGGGTGCTCTGCCTCTAGTAAAACAGCTACTGATCTTAGCTTCCCTATCGTGTGGCACTTGCAACCCACTAGAAATGCCAGCTCTCTTTGACCTAAACCAGATGAGAGGTTCATAGAACTAGAGCTGTCAGGGTCCTTAGAGATCAGTCCAATGCCTTCTTTTTTCAGAAAGAGAGAGCTGAGTCCCAAAGAAGCGACAGGTAGTGACAGAGGCAAAACTTGAATCCAGACCCTCTGAATTAAAATCTAGCTCTTGTGCCAGCCTGCTGTCTGGCCACTGGGCCTCCTCTCCCATCCTGCACTGGCCAAGTTGAATTTTTGAGACCAAGTGTCGGAGACCACATTTTACCCTATTCGATGTCATGTTTGATTCAGCCTGCTGGGATCTTTTTGATGCTGACTCTGTCTTTTGATACTTTCATCATCTCTCCCAGCTTTGTGTCAGCTCGGCCATAGATTTGATAAGGAGCCCATCTCTGCTCTCATTCAAGTCATTGAGAGCAATGCTGAATTTTGCAATTGAGCAGGCTTCCCTTTCCAAGCTTCTCAGGCCCCAGGATCAGACCTCTCTTTTCTCTCCCAGGGAGGAAGGCCATTGCCGAGCTTACAAGTTTTTCTGGCTTTGTGTAGCTTAATGTAGTCAGTGTCAGTGTCTAGAGGGGCACCCTGGGGACAGGGCAGGGAGGCAAAGGGGAACCTTCTGTTCTGTTCCCGAGGCCTAGAGGAAGATACCTCTTATCCTGATGGGCCTGATGCTGACCTCACCCCTCAGGCCAGACCTGAATCCTCTGGGGGGAAACAACATGGGAGCTGCTAAGAAGCCTTGGTGTCCAGAGCCAGCTCAAAGGGTGGGGAGCTTCTCAGGACCAGATATTATCAGTGGGAGCCAAAAGAGTAAACAAAATACAATCAATTGAGCCAGGCCTGACCTTCCTCTCCAGGAGCTAGCTGCTTGTAAGGAGCAGGAGTGACTCTGAGGTCAGCCTAGGTGGAGGAGGGAGGAGGCAGAGAGGAGAACAGGAAGAAGGTGCTGGAGTAAACCTGGGTCAGTACAATTCACCAGACATTTATTAAGTGCCTACTGCATGTGAAAGACTATGAGGCCTAGTACATGGAGAGCTGGCCTCAGAGCCAGAAGACCTGAGTCCAAGCTCCACTTCACTGAGATGCTGAGCAACTTCTCAGTGCTCTGGAGAGCTCTCTAGCATTCTTAAGCTGCAGAGAAGGTGACCAGTTGCATTGGGAGAGGGAGGGAGGTTCTTTATCTGGGAGTTCCATACATCAATGATATCACAGGTACAGTCTCTACTAGGCCCTACTAAGAGGCAGCTAGATGGAAGAGTGGATAGCGTACTCGGCCTGAGTGTCAGAAGACCTGACACTCGTTAGCTGTGTGACTCTGGGCAAGTCACTTAACCTCTGTTTGCCTCAGCCTCCTCAACCGTAAAATGGAGGTAAAAACAGCACCTGCCTCCCAGGGTTGTTGTAAGAATCAATTGAAATGATATTTGTAAAGTGGTTAGCACAGTGCCTGGAACCTAATAGGTACTTGATAAATGTACTGGCCCTAGAATAAGGAAGACCTGAGTTCAAATCTGGTCTCAGACACTTCCTAGGTGTGTGACTCTGGGCAAGTCACTTCACCCTATTTGCCTTAGTCTCCTCGTCTGTAAAATGAGCTGGAGAAGGAAATGGCAAACCACTCCAGTATTTCTGCTAAGAAAACCCTAAATGAGGTCACAAAGAGTCAGACAGGACTGAAAAAGGCTGAACAACAGCGACTACATACGAGGTACTGTGCAACAAAGATGTCTTCCCACATCCTGCCAATATGCGGGTGGCTACAAGTATCTTCAGTTTTTTTTTTGTCCAAGGGGGTTAGGAAGTAGTCACCAGGTGGCTATATGTTCATTAGTAGTTTGGAACACCAAGCTGTGAATGCTATGGTATGGAAGAAGATTTAGTGGTCATGCTCAAAAGGTTCTAGAAGTTTCCTCAAGTCTAGTTCGGGAGGGAAGGAATCAGGGCAAGTGAGTGTGAGGATAAACTTGGTAGCCCTGGCAGTACATTTGGGACTTGGCATTAGAACAAAGGGAATGACCTGAGAGGGAGGCCAAGTGGGGGCAGAAGCTGGAGCAGCTGTGTCATGACCATGTCTGCATGACCTTGGGTTAGTCCAGTTCCCTCCCTTGGCTTCAGTTTCCTCCTGGAGAAAATGAGCAGATTGGACTTGATGGTCTTCAGAGATCCCTTCCACTCTAGGTCCATGCCCATCCCATGCAAGCCTTTACCATGGCCTTCCCAAAGTTCACTTGGAGCACACAGTATCCATCAGTTTTCTTTCATTCTTGCCATGTATCCAGCCCATCTTTTTACATTCCTCCATTTCTTGGATGACACCATTTACTCCATTTCTCTTGTCAGTTCCCTATTTATGTACAATGGCCTTTTCACTCATACCACATGCCTCTCTTTGTCCTCTGTGTGATACTCATCTTTGGTTCATCAGAAATTGTAGCATTTCATGTTTCCTAGTCATACAAGAAACAAAGTTTGTTATTCAAAAGATGAGTCTTTGTTTTGAGGAGAAGTTCAGGGTCATGTAAAGAAGTTCCCAATTTGTCAAAGGCAATTCTAACTAGTTCTCCTCCTCTCAATTCAATTCTAGGTCTAACTCATTGTCCGATTTCAGTGTATACTCAAGATAGTTGGATGATAGAGGGATGATAGATGGATGGATGATAAATGATAGATAAATAGATGTTGATAGATACATAGACAGATAATCGACAGATAGATAGATGGATGAGAGATATAGTTAAGTTCTCTATGTTATCCACGCAACAGCAGATTGTAGCCTAGTCAACAGTCATTTTTCATTCACTCAGTCTTTCCTTAGTAGAGAATTAAACTAACCTCTTTTTTGAATGGTTTTGGCTTTCTTCCAGGACAATCTACACTACAATGTTCCTGGGCACAGTGATCTTGACGAGCAGGCACATGGGAGTAGGGGAAGAGGCAGGAAAGGCCTCACTATCCATGAGAAGCCCCTCTTCATCCTGCACTTGACATTAGATTTTCTCCTTCTCAGTGGTGAACACCTTTGCTGACCATCTACATTTCCTTTTGTGTCTCATCTGATATCAGTGATCAGAATAGATTAATGGAATGGAATCCAAAGAAACATGAGAAGATCTATATGAACAGAAAAGAGTAAAATAGGCGGAAACCCAGAAAACAATGCATACAATGACCACAACCACACAAATGAAAAGCTCACTGAAAGGAAGCCAATTTCTAAATCATCCATCAAAAAACCAGTGAGTCCAGACAGATGAGTCCTCTTAACGGAGAGATGAGGGGCTCTGAAGGCCCCATATTATATACCTCGTCAACAGGTCAAAAATGAACATTGTGGAATTATTCAGAACAAACTCCAAAATGATGGGATGGGACCCAGTGGACATTGAGGTCCCTTCCCACTTTAACCCTAAGAACCCTAAGAAGGCGCATGACTCCCCGCTTCCAATTAGCTTTCTTCCAGGATCTGACATTCACAAGCTTTGTGGCTTGGGGCGCACCCACAAACCATTCATTTCCATTCACCAAAGCTGAAGCTTGTAGACATCCTCCCAAGTGCCTACAGCAGAGTGATCTTCTCTCTTTCAGAACGCTCCCATTGAACCTTGTGGAAACAACAAGGCAGACCTGGGAGTCAGGACTCCTGAGGTCTGACTCTTTCAGCCACAAACTTGGCATGTGGCCTTGGGCAAGTCAACTCCTCCTTCTGTGAAATAAGGAACTTGCATTAGGTGACCTCTAATGGCTTTCTTACCTCTAGCATTCTATATTCTAAGACCCCTCCCAGCTCTGACATTCTATATTCTAATGTTCCTTCTACCTACAACATTCTATGTTCTATGGTTCCTTCCAGCTTTGATAGTTTATGTATTAAGAGGTCTTTCCCTGCTCTGACATTCTCTTGTCCTAAGGCTCCGTCCAATGTTGACATCATGTGGTTCTATGAAATCCCAG
>JAQQSZ010006749.1:0-13507 GCA_028646595.1 Phalanger gymnotis
CATTCAGCTCTGGTCTTTTCACTGAGAAAGCTTGAAAGTCCTCTATTTTATTGAAAATCCATATTTTGCCTTGGAGCATGATATTCAGTTTTGCTGGGTAGGTGATTCTTGGTTTTAATCCTAGCTCCATTCCTTTGTGAGTTTTGCATGAAATTTCACGCAGGTATTCCTTCTACTTTTCTACCCCATAAGATAAAAATAGCTTCTTCTAATGTCTTTCTTAGGAAAATTCTTCAGAATCAAACCCAAAGGATGCTCATCCTAAGATAAGTTACATCCAAAAGTTACTTATATTCCTTGTGCTAATTATGGAGACCTCCTCGTATACTCCTTCCCCATAAAAGCACCTATTTCTGAGGCCAATGAAGATCTTGAATAGATGCCCTATCCAAGGTTACTATAACATCAGAAAGAGCACTTCTACCAAAGACATTCTGGGCATTTTGCATTACCAAATCCTCATTTTATTTTTTTTTAAATGAGACTTTTTTGTTGAGTGACCTATATTTTCTATAGATGTTTTTTCTGTAGATGAACAAGGAAAAGTCAGCCTTAAACTACACTCTGTCAAAGTGCACAAGGCTGCAAAAGGAGCTTGCTGCTGCAGTCTACCGTGGCCTAGGCCTCACTGCCCTCTCCCTGTTGACAAGGGACATGATCATTCATCTAGATAAATGTTGGAAGTAGCTATGTTCTAGCTCCCACCTCCAACATCCTGGGATTTGGTAGACCATGCTGCATCCTAAAGTAGACTTCACTTAAATATACCCCATGCATTTTATTCAGCTGTTTCTTCTTTTTAATTGCATAATGGTAACTATTCTTGCCACCATCTGTCCATTCCCTCCTAGTCTGAAGCTGCTAGACAGAACTGGAAGAAGACTCACAGCTGCGCTGACTGGATGTTTTATAATTTCATGTTATTCAATTTCATTTGGGTTCTCCTCCTCCATTCTGCTTCTGCTGCCCTGCCTGATTTTTTTTTTTTTTAATTCCAAGGAACATCCCCCTCCCAGCTTAAGTTCATCACTTCTGATTTCATCATCATGCTGTTAACTCAAGCTTGACACCACTTCCATCAGCCTCCTCTGTCCTCTGGTTGGAGGGTAACCACACTAACTTCCTCCCAATTCCTTCCTTTATAGAATGCAGAAACTGGTTTATTTGGCTTACTCCATTCTACATCTACTGTCCTACTTGATTTTTTCAACTCCAAGGAAGAAGATGCCCTGTGCCAGGCACTCCCTAGTTTCTCCTTTCTCTCCCACTCCCATTTTCCTTTTTTTGTGTGTTGCCCCCTATGAACTAGCTCCTTGAGGGCAAGGATTGGCTTTCTTTTTATTAATTGTATCCTCAAGGCTTAGTAGGTGCTGAATAAAGATTAGATTGGATAGAAGCTAAGCAGTCCTCTTTCAACCATTGTTGATTCACTATCTCATTCCTCACAGAAGCTATTGCAAATATCTCCTTGAGCATCCTTCATTTTTTCATCTCAAAACTCCTGCAATAATGATTTCCCCCTCCCTCTCTTCCTTTCCCTCAGTCTTTGGCAAAAAGGTGGACTTTCTCCTTTCAAGGCCAATTCCTCTAGATGTATGATTGATCTAAATCTCTCTCATCTTCTCATCTTCTTCAGCAGCATCACCCCTCTCTCAAGTCTTCAATTGCTTCCTACTTACATTTTTTCCCTACCAACTCATACATTTTTAAATCTCACCCATCCTTAAGAAACCTTTAGTAGATACCACTATCTTCTCTGTCATGCCTTTTTCAACCAAACTCCTTGAAAAAGCAGTCCATATTCTGCCTCCATTTTCTGTCATTCATTCCTCAGCACCTTGAAATCTGCCTTCAAACATTGTCACTTAACTGACGGTGTTCCCGCCAAAGTCATCAGTCATTTTTTTAATTGCCAAATATGATGGTCTTTTGTCAGTTTTCATTCTTTTAATCCTATTTATTATATTTGACACTATTAAGTACTTTCTCATTCTGGATATGCTGTCATCTGTTTTAGTGACATCATTATCTCTGGGACTTTCTCCTACCTGTCTGAAGATTCATTCTCATTCTTTCTTTGCTGGCTCATCACTCATATCATGTGGCCAATCTGTGAGCGTTCCTCAGAGTTCTGTCCTAAGTCCTTTTGTTTTCTTCTGACATGCTGTTTCCAGGTGCTCATCAGCTCCCAGAGATTTAACTATTGTCTCTATGCAGAGAACTCCCAAATCTCTATATTCAGCCCTAGTCTCTCCCATGAGCTTTAGTACTGGATCATCTGTTGTCTATTGGATATACCAAAGATATTTTGACTTCAATAAGAATAATGTTGACCTTATTATCTCCCTCCCCCTCAATTTTCCCATCTTCCAAACTTTTCACTGCTCCACACATTCTATATTGCTTTTCCCATCTCCATGGCCGTCCCCTATACATGAAATGTTATCTCTAACCTCTTCTTGAGTGTCTCAATTCAAAACGTGATCAAATGTACTAGTACATTATTATTTCTAGGAAGAGGACTATTGATGAGATCTCTAATTCCTTAAATGCTGCAACTAATTCAGGAGAGACAGACCAAAGCCACAAACAGACCTTGAACTTAAACCTTAGAGAGGAGTAAGAAAAATAAGATTAAGTGGTTAAGAGGAAGATTTCACAGTTCATATATTTAAATACATTAATTTGTCTTATTTAATATTACATATTATATTTATAAATTAATTTTTGAATATAATAAAGGTTTTTAGTTTTAGTTTTTGGTTTTGATTTTTCTTTGCCCAAAGAATGTCTAAATCTCTATATGCTAAGCTAGTTGGCAAAGATCTCACTAATCAGTGTCAAGGAACAGACAAAGTCATTTTTAGGGCACACGATAATTAGATAGGCAATAGATTGCTAGAAGATAGGATAGATAGATGGGTAGATAGACCATTTATTACTTATTATGTGCCAGGCATAGTGGATAAAAGCAACCGAATCAGTTTGCGCCCTTAAAAGAGCTTACTTTCTAATGAGGGAAGATGACACATAAAGGGGAACTGGTGGGGAGGGAGGGAGAAGTGAGAGAGGAGAGTACACCTAGCAGCATGGCATGAGATTACTCTGAAAGTGCTTAGGAAGCCTAGAGGCAATGTAAGGCCAAGACTGGCAAAATAGAACATAGGTATAATAATAATAACTGGTCAAAAGGGTGTGTGTGTGTGTGTGTGACAGGATGGGGGAAGGAGTGCTTGAACTCTATAACATATACTTCATCATCTAACTGAGGGATAGAGCTAGGCTGGCAGCAGCCCAGAAAATGTTTCTACTGTGATCTTCCCTCTACAGGGACAATTGTACACTGAGGGCTATTTAATCTTACTCCTTGATTCTTTTGGAAGGTCTTGAAAAAATAGGCATAGATGTGACTAGAGGCACAGCCACTTAATGTCAAAATCTGGTCAGATTGAATTGACTCCTTGAGTGAAATTGAATTCTCTTGCTTTATCCTATTGGTAGATAAATTATAGATAAATATAAGTAGATAAAAATAAAGAGGAAATGTTTTCTTTCCCTATGATTTCTTTTTTTTAAAAGACCTAAGCTTATTTATTTTTTAAAGACCTAGGCTTATTTTTATACACATTTGCTAGTTTGTAAACTAGTTAAAGCTAATTTTATTCCTGGGGAGTTTAAAAAGTTTTTGAATTCACATGAAATCTCATATATTCCTGAATAGGATTAAGGTAGGTGTATGCATTTAGCAAAAGACCAGAGAGTCTTTGAGGCCCATAGTAAGGGATATCTTGATAGAAACACGTTTGCTACAGGCTGTATTGGAAACACCAGCTTTGAAAAGTAACATGCTTAGTATTTTGAGATGCTCTAAGCACTGAAAGCTTTTCATGTGTGATTTTCTTCACACAGAATTTATGTTCAAATTTCCTGGATCTATGTGAACAAAGACAGCGCATTCTAAACAACCTTCTAGCACTCCCAAATAGATGTGCTTTTGTGTATATTTTGAATAAAATGCGTGGAAAATGCCTTCTGAGTTGGACAGACAGACAACTGTTTAAATTGTGGTTTATCTTTCAATGATTAGCTATATTTTAATATTTACAGACAATTCGGCTATTACTTCTCCCTTTCCCCTCAAGGGACAGATTTGATCTAAGACAAGTTGTTTGATTTTTGTGTCTTTAAAAGAAATGTAGTGCAATGAGTTTTAACTTCTTGATTCTGAACTATAATTCTAAACCTGTGAGTGGGAGGTTGGTATATAAGAAGTCTGATTAAAACAATGAGTCTGATGTCTATAACTCAAATATTTTAAAAATGATTTAATTCCTTTATTGTTATAATAATATGTCTTTTAAAACAAGAAAATATTTCCTTTTCCCTAACTGCAGAGGATGTAAAGTAAAAGTATCAATCATCACTTCTCATTATGAAGGCAGACATCTCAAATTAAAAAAAGCAGAATGATAAGTAGTGAGCAAAGGTTCATTACCATTCATGAGAACCATTCAGCTGACCCACAAATGCTGCCAGTGTTGTAGAGGATGCATCCTCACCCACATTCCAAAAGAGAAGTACTGCCAAGAACAGAATTTGTTATTTTCAAAGAAAAAAAATCACTTACAAGTGAAAGTAATGGGGGAAGGGTATATAGAGGAGGGAAGTCTTTCTGTAACTACAGAAAAATAGCAGTTCTGTAAAAAAAATTAATAAAATAACATAGGCATCATTTAATGTTGGGATAAATTCATTCCTATAAGGTTGGTAAAGTCAGCTTTTGTTGATCAACTGAAACATTTTACACTGGATTTCAATTATTGAATTAAATACTATTTTACACAAAATATTTGTGCCCCAAACATAGGAAGGTATAAGATTGTAGAAGTGATTTTATAGTCATAAAATATTTATTTATTTTAAAGAACAGAGACTTATTTATTTATTTTTCAGTTCCTTAGTCTCTGCTTCCTCTTTCCCCTTCCCCACCCAATGAAAAGGCATAAATAACAAAACTTAATACAAATATGTATAGTGATGTGAAATAAATTTCTGCATTAGCCAAAATAAAATATTCCCAGAAAAAGGAATGAAAATAAAGAAAGAGGAAAAATAGGTTTCAGTCTGTACTCTGAGTTCATCAGTTCTCTCTCTGGAAGCTAGCATGTATCTTTATGAGTCATTTGGATTCTGGTGGGCCACTGTGTTGATCAGTTATTAAGTCTTATAATTGATTATATTTACACTTTAGCTGTTACTGTATAGCTTGTTCTCCTGATTCTACTCACATCACATTACACAATTAGCACAGGTCTTTCCAAGATTTTATGATACTATTGCTTTCATCATTTCTCACTATAAAATGATATTTTATCACATTCATAAGCATCCCCTCCATTTCTAATTCTTTGCCATCATAAAAAGAGCTGCTATACATATTTTAGTATATGTGGGTCCATTTCTTCTTTTTCTTTGGGTTTAGTCCTAGTAGTGATTTTGCTGGGTGTAGTGCCAAGTTGTTCTCTAGAATGACTGGACTAGTTCACAGCTCCACCAGCCGTAAATTAACGTGCCTGTTTTTCCACATCCCCTCCAGCATTTGTCATTTTCCCTTTTTGCCATCTTAACAAATCTAATGAGTGTGAGGTGATACCTCAGAGTCGTTATAATTTGCATTCCCTCTAATTATGGGTAATTCGGATCATGTTTTCATATGACTATTAATAGCTTGGCTTTCTTCCTCTCAAAACTGCCTGGCCTTTGTGAGTTGAGGAATGACTCATTTTTTGTTTTTGTTTTTTGTAAATTTGACTCAGTTTTGCATATATTTTAGAAACTAGACATTTATCAAAGAAATGTTACAATTTTTTTTCTTTCTCTTCTTTTTTTTTTCTAATTTTAGCTACAATGGTATAGTTAGTACAAATAGTTTCTTTTAATTTTAGATAATCAAAATTATCTAGTTTGCCTACCATGAACCTCTCTGCTTCTGATTTAGTCATGAACTCTTCCCCCATCCATAGATCTGACAGGTAGTATCTTCCCCATTATACAAATTTGCTTACAACATCACCATCTTTGTCTAAATTGTGTACCTATTTTGAGCTTATCTTAGTATATAGTGTGAGTTGTTTATGTATGCCTAGTCTGCCGCACTACCTTTTAGTTTTCCAATAATTGCGTCAAAGAGTAAGTTCTTTCCACAGTAACTGAGGTTCTTTGGGTTTGTTAAATACTAGGCTACTGTATGTATTTGCTTCTAATCTGCTCCTATGGTATTGTAACAACAATGTGGCTAGCAGCTGTTGTGGAGGTGAAAGACCAACAAAAAAAGCTAGCACAGGTTCTTTGGTCTGCTTTTCTAAGGATAGCAAGTTTAAGAGGGTACCAATCTCACTTATTTAAACATACATATGCCATTCACTTATTTCAGGGGGAAAAGCCAGCACCCTGAACTTCAGAACAAATACAAACAGAAAGTACAAACAAATAAACATGAATCAGAAGGCAGGCTTCTAGCTGTCTGTCCAAGCAATACACCAACAGTTACCAGAGAGAGAAGCACCAACATCTGGGTTTTCAAAGCTAGGGGCTCCTCAACAATATCTACCCAGAGTCTCATCTGGTCAAATCACAGCACACTCTTCCAGTGAGTGAGAGCCCCAAACAAAACACTAACCTCTGAGTTTATATACCCTGTTCTGGGTCAAAGGGTGTCACAACCATGGGATTCAAAGCTATGTGAATTACGCTTTCTTGTTTCTTAAGCAGATCAAAGGCTCTTGATTCAATCAAAGAAACAAAGACACTGGATTACCTCAGTGCTCCAAAAAAGAAAACAGTAAAAAAGTCCCACCCTAATTACCATCTAATCACCATCCAATCTGTTCCAAGGATCAACTTCTTAATTTCTTACCTAGTAGCAAATTGTTCTGATTACAGTTTTATAGTATAGTTTGAGTTTTGGTTCTGCTTGGCCCCCTTCCTTCCTATTTTTTTTTCATTAATTTCCTAAATATTCTTGACATTTCTTCTTCCGTATGAATTTTGTTATTATTTTTTCTAGCTCTATAAAGTAATTTTTTTGTAGTTTGGAATGGTAGTAAATAAGCAAATTAACGTAGATAATGTTATCATTTTCACGATGTTGATTCAGCCTACTCATGAGCAATTAATATTTTTTTCCAAATGTTCAGATCTGTCTTTATTTGTGTAAAAAGTGCTTCATTATTATATTTATAATTTTTGTGTGTGTCTTGGCAGGTAGACTCCCCAAGTATTTTATATTATCTATAGTTATTTTAAATGGAACTTCTCTTTCTATCTCTTCTTAGTGTATTTGATTGGCAATATACATAAATCCTGTTGATCTGTGTGAGTTTATTTTACAATCTATAACATTGCTGAAGTTAATTTTGATTGCTTTTTTTGTTTCATTTCATTTTCTTTTTTAATTGACTCAAATTCTCTACATAAACTGTTATATTATCTGAAAAATGTGATTGTTTTATTTCTTCTTTGCCTAAGCATATTTCTTCCATATGGAAGTTAATTTTGATTGCTTTTTTTGTTTCATTTCATTTTCTTTTTTAATTGACTCAAATTCTCTACATAAACTGTTATATTATCTGAAAAATGTGATTGTTTTATTTCTTCTTTGCCTAAGCATATTTCTTCCATATGTTTTTCTTGTCTTATTGCTGCTGATAGTATTTCTAATACAATATTGAATAGTAATAGTGGTAATGGGCATTCTTGCTTCACCCCTGATCTTACTGGAAAGGCTTCTAGTTTATCCCCATTACAGACAATGTTTACTCTTGGTTTTAGTGAGATGCTACTCATTATTTTGAGGAAAGCCCCATTTATTTCTTTACTTCCTATAGTTTTATTTTTGTTTTTTTTTATTGTGCTTATATATTTCCTAATATCGAACCAGCCCTGCATTCCTGATATAAATCCAGCCTAGTTATAGTGTCTGATCTTTATAATACATTACTGTAATGTCCTTGCTATTATGTTATTACATTTTTGTGCACCAATATTTTCATTAGGGAAAATGATCTATAGCTTTCTTGCTGTTTTGACTCTCCTCAACGTAGGTATCAAGGCCATATATATGTGTCGTAAGAGGAATTTAGTAGGACTTCTTTATTACCTCTTTTTTTTTCAAACAGTTTTT
The DNA here is from genome assembly GCA_028646595.1 of Phalanger gymnotis. NCBI lineage: Eukaryota > Metazoa > Chordata > Mammalia > Diprotodontia > Phalangeridae > Phalanger > Phalanger gymnotis. The sequence continues at coordinate 8,183 of JAQQSZ010006749.1, forward strand.
GTAGGATCCAACAAATTTTTGTTTGAATTTGTGTGTAAATCCATCTGTCCCTTCATCCATTTTTGGTTTGTCTAATTTCTTTTTCTAAAATGGTTAAAAATTCTATTTACTAATCTGTTAATCTGAACATTTTCTTTTTATAAATAATTATCTATCTTATTTAGATTGTCACTTTAATTGGCATATCTTGGCAAAATAACTCCTAATAATAGCTTTTATTTTATTTTCATTGGTTGTAAATTCAACTTTTTTCATTTTTGATAATAGTAATTTCATTTTCTTCTTTCCTTTTCCAATTAAATTAACCAATAATTTGTCTAGTTTATTGTTTTATTTTTTAAACAGCTTCTGATTTTATTTATTAGTTCAATATTTTTCTTTCAGTTCTGTTAACTTCTCTTTGATTTTCAGTATTTCTATTTTGGTTTTTAATTTGGTAGAGGTTAATTTGTTGTTTTTCCAGGTTATTTTTCAGTTACTTTCCCACCTAATTGGTTTGTTCTTTTTCTGATGTGTTTAGAGATATAAATTTTCCCCTAAGTACTTCCATGGCTGCACTTCATCAACATGGTATATTGCTCATTGTTGTCATTATCTTTAATGAAATTATTGATTGCTTCTATGATTTGTTTTTTGACCAACTCATGTTTTAGGATCAGGTTAATTAGTTTCCAATTAATTTTATTCTATGATTCAAAGGCTCTTTAGGTGAATCCAATTTTAATTGTATTTTGGTCACAAAAAAGATTCGTTTGATATTTCTGCCATTCTAGATTTGTTTATGAGGTTTTTTGCCTTAATACATGGTCAGTTTTTGTGAAGGGGCTATATACATCTGAGAGTCTGTCTGTCTGTCTATCTGTCTATAGATATATTCTCTTTCAAGTTTTTTGTAAACAAAGTACTGTTGGATTTTGATTTGTAATCCATTCTGCTATCCTATTCCATTTTATAGGTGACTTCCTTTAGTTTACATTTATAGTTATAATTACTAACTGTATATTTTCCTCCATTCCATTTTCTTTTTTTTACCCTGACTCTTCCTTAATTCTATTTTGCTTCTGACAACTGCCTGCCTTAATTTATGCTCCTTCTTATCCTGTTTCCATTTTTTGAACCCCTTTCCCTCCTCTACAAATATGAAAGATATGAATCATTTTTCCCATTTTACAAATGAAGAAATTGATGTTCAGTGAAATTAGTGAGATTAAGGCTTTTGCCTAAGGCTTTGAAACTATTGTAATAGAACCATGACCAGAATCAGGAAATTTAGAAACTATACAATGCTTTCCACTTACTTTGAACATTTCTCTCTCTCTCTCTCTTTCTCTCTCTTTCTCTCTCTCTCTCTCTCTCTCTCTCTCTCTCTCTCTCTCTCTCTCTCTCTCTGTCTCTCTTTCTCTTTTTCATAATTATTGATCATCTCTAAAATGTGAAAATAAGTGTGTATGTAATACTTGCTATACATTTATAGCCTACTTACCATTACCCATGCTAACTATTATAATGGAAACATTAGTAAAATTTACCCTTCTCAGAGCATTCACTTTATTAATCAGTATGCGCAAACAATATAAATATTAGCTCTCTCTATGAACAAATCATTAGTCTGAGTCTTAGTGGTGTTTGTTAAATGACTTCCAGGTTGGTATTCATGATTTACCTCCTCAACCAGAGGTCACATGTCTTCTTCTCAGGTGAACATACAGTTAGTCTCCATCAATCAGCACTGTCCTCAGGCAAACATAGTTTGCTTGAGTCTCAATTGCCAGTAATATAAGAGTCTGTCCATGAAGCAGGCTAGTGGCTAGGGCCTCCACCGGGTTACTTACAATTCTAACTATGTTTGTTTACCACATGACTTGACTCATAATTTATTTTATATATATATATATATATATATACATGTATGTATATATATGTATGTATGTGTATATGTATATATATATATCACTGATAAAGTTTTTTATAATATAATATTGGGGTTCTGTTCCAACACCCTATAATAATCTGTTATTTAAGTGTGCATATATGTTGCTTACTATTTCATAGCACACAAATACTTACACTTATTTTCTCATTGAAAAAATAACTTATAGGAAAACAGTTTACTCAAAATAACTCAGTCACAAAATGGAGGCTGAAAACAAAAACAAGTTACTTATGCTAAGTTGACAAAAGTCTTAGTGCAGTACTGAGTTTTAATAGCTTAAAATTGCACCAAAACATTTGGGATATCCTCAATATAGTCCCAGGTTTAAGTGTTGCATTTCCATCTGAGCATCATCTCAAACTCAAAGTGTTTATGAATAATCTATGAGGAATTTACCAATTTAACATTCATTTATTATTTTTTTTACTTTTTATTTTTTCCTTTTTTACTTCTATTATTTTACTAGAAGTAAAAATGGACAGCAAGGTGACTCATCTTCCTAAGTTCAAATCTGACTCAGACGGTTACTGCTTGTATGACTCTGGGCAAGTCACTTAACCTCGTTTGCCTCAGTTCCTCATCTGCAAAATGAACTGGAGGAGGAAGTGACAAACCACTCCAGTATTTTTGCCAAGAAAACCTCAAATGGGGTCATGAAGAGTCAGACACAACTAAAATGACTAAACAACAAAAATAGTCATGTATACACTACTAATAGTAATATAATAAAATGAACATCTATAAAAATTATAACTCATTGGGAGTGATAACTAACTAACAAAATAACTAACATCAACACAATAGCAATCTTAATATACTCTTTTGGAATTGCCAAAAAAAAAAATGGACCATAGCAGATTTAGAATATATCCTAAAAAGAACGTGGAACAGTATTAATGAAACCTAGGGCAGCTATCGCTTTTTCACTAAAATGAGAATATCGATAGAATTGTTTCAGAAAGCACGTGATATTCATGTTAAAGTCTACAGAAATGTATTTGGAGTTATCAGACCTCATTTCACAGTGCAAGAATAAAGATAATCAGTATATGCCATTATATCCTACAAATATAGCCGAAATCAATTTAATTTTGTACAAAGTCTTTGAAATGGATAAGATTAAAGAGTAGAATCAAGAGGTATTCTCTTTTGGCATTAGCAAACTAGCTGCGATTCATATATGTGGACAAACAGACATCACACAGATGTCTGAATAGCAAGGATTTGTTTGTGGAAACGAGAAAGTTTTTGATGGCACATGAGGAGCAAGTCATTGTCACAAAAATATAGAAAAGGTTATACTTAAGTTGAATTTACTGATTGATGAAGAATATTTAAGTTAATAGAAGACATTTTGCAGTACATCATTGTAGCTTGCAAATGTTTGTCACCCACTGAATGTTCCACTGATGAAAACATGTCCTAGTGACTCAAATTATTTATCAGAAGCTTGCTATCTCTTTTATGGACTGACATATAAGAGATCCTCATACTACAAAATTGGGCTGCACAGTATCCTGTACTAAACTGTGCTCTTACTAATGGATTATCACAGAATGACTTGTTGACAACAATCTTCTGGAAATAACATAGATTCACAAAAATTTAGCGATATTATACAATTAATATTATTATAACAATGATTATACATATGAATTTATGTGATGCAAATATAAGTATATATAAAATTATCCATGATAATAAATGCTCATAATATCCAATCCAAATGAAAAAATAAAAAACATGTAAGAATATGGCATCTATCAACCTTGACATCTTATTCACTATAAGAACTGTAACAAGGATGCTGCCTTGGAGTCTATAGAGGATGAGCAAAAATCCTAATATTTTTTATTCAACTACAAAAACAAGTTATTTTACCCAAGTCCCCAGAATTTAAAATCCTCTGAATATAAAATAGTAACCGATAATAAATTGTCCTAGGAGAATGTATATCTGAAGTCCATTGAACAAAATGGAAAATATTTTCAAAGCTCCTGCTAATTTTGATGATGATGGCTGACATTTACAGGATATTTTAAAGTGTGTAAAGCACTTTTCACATATTCCTTCATTTGATCTTCACAGTAACACTTTGAGATGGCTGTTAGTGAGAAAAATAATATGGAACAGTCAGGCTATATACTAAATATTAAGGAAAGAAATACAAAAAAAAATTAGGAAAATAAATTAGAGCAGTTCTTATGGCAACGATTTCTAAAAGGGACTAAAAGGATTCCTTTAATTGTGAATTTTTTAAAAATGTAACTCAGACAATTCAACTATGTGTAATCTGAAGAAGAGTCATACTTACAAAGAAACCAATGAATAATGCAGAATAAAAAGAGGACCTCAGATTTTATAACAATGCTAGCAAAATATGGAAGAAGAGAAATTATGGGTCCATAGAATATGAAGTTTGTGGCACCATATGATGGGCAACAGGGTAAAATTCAGAAAAGTATGAGCCTCATTAAGTGCTTGACACAGTGCCTTGAACACAGTAGGTATTCTATAAAAGTATTCTACAAAAACCACACTTTTGTAGACAAAATGGTCTTTTCATAGCATGTTAAAAGTCTGAAAATGAACAAGGAAAGGAGATGAATATTGCTTATGGGCAGATGACGTAGTTTACTGATAGAAACTAGAAGTAGTTAATTCTAAATTTCAAGGACCATAATATTCTGAGTGGAAAGGTATAAAGTAAGCATGATTGATAGAAAATTAAATCTCAAACAGGTGCCTCACTATTTTAAGTAAACTCAGACCTCTGGACATATGAATTATGGCCTGAAGAATGTAAGTAATTTACAAATATGATGACAGAACCACCACTGGTAATATTTGAGAACTCATGGTTGAAGCTTTGACACTGGAGTTTGGCAAATTCAAAATTTCTAAAAAGTAGAAAAGAATAGATTCCAAAAAAGATAGACTGCTGATAGAATTCTAATACATATTATGAAAAAAGTATAAAAGCACTTATTAGGGAAAAAAAGCCAGCATGAACATGTCACAAAATTAACTCTATTTTCTTTTTTTTTTTTTTTTAACAAAGTATACTGGTAGAGTAAGTGAATGCTACTTTCAAATCTGTGATTTCATTATTGTTGAGAACTTCAGATTAGGAAACCACTTCTCCCAATACAGGGAAGCAACTGCTTTGCAACTTATAGCGTTACCCAAGTGAGTGAGAGATTAAGTGACAAAGCTGTAATATGTCTGAGGCAGGACATTAATGGTGGAAATCATTCTTTTTTTTTTTAAATTTATTTTTGACATGTTTGGTTTTCAGCCTTGATTTTCACAGGCGTTTGAATTACAAATTTTCTCCCCATTTCCTCCCCCCCCCCACTCCAAGATGGCATACATTCTGGTTGCCCTGTTCC
>JAQQSZ010006750.1:0-13507 GCA_028646595.1 Phalanger gymnotis
AGACTCAGCTCTTCTCAACAACACAATGTTGCTGATAATGTACGCAATGTTTTCTTACATCTGCTCATTTCACTGTGCATCAGTTCATACAAGTCTTGCCAGGTTTTTTCTGAAATCTGCCAATTCATTTCTTATTGAAAAACAATATTCAATTACATTCCTATACCACAGCTTATTCAGCCATTCCTCAATTCAGCATCCCCTCGACTATCAATAATTTGCCACCACAAAAAGGGCAGCTATAAATATTTTCGCACCTAGGTACTTTTCTCTTTGGCATGATCTTTTTAGGATACAGACCTACTAGTGGTATTACTGGATCAATGAGTATGCAGTTTGGTTGCCCTTTGGTCATAGGTCCAAATTGCTCTCCATAACGGTTGGATCAGTTCATAACTCCACCAACAGTACATTAGTGTCCTAATTTTGCCACATCATGTCCAACATTTATCATTTTCCTTTTCTCTCATTAGCTTTTACTTCCTTTTCCATTTGAGCAATTCTACTTTTTCAGCAGTTGTTTTCTTTTACTAAGCATTGACTCTTTTTTCATAATTCTCTTGCATCACTCTCATTTATTTCCCCATTTCTTCTTTTACCTCAGTTATACGATTTTTAAGCTCCTTTTGTAGCTCTTCTATGATATCTTTCAGGGCTTGTGACCACTTCCTGTTTGTCTTTGGGGTTTTCTTCACAGGTGTTTTGACATTGTTGTCCTCTTCTAAGTTTGAGTCTTGATCTTCCAATGGGCAGATTTCCTTTTTTCTTGTATTTTGTTCATCTTTTTTGGCCTTTTTTCTTTCTTTTAAATTTGAGTTCTGCTCCCAGGGTAGAAAGGACACTGTCTCAGTCTTCTTATACTAGGGGCTACAGGCCCTGGCTCTTTACCTGGTGCTACACTGATGTTGCCCTGAGGAACATGGGGGATCCACAAGTCTGGTGGTGGGATGGAGGTTGACTGGCACTGCTGGAGGCCATAGGGATCTGGCAGCTTACCTCATGCTTAGCCAGGATGCTAGTGATGGTGTGCAATGTGTGCTGAGGCTGGTGGAGTGCTTCTGCATTTCCCCAGGGCTATGCTGAAGCACTTGGCTGCTGCTCAATACCTGTTTGCCCAGGGCTATGCTGAAGCAAGGGGCAGTTCTTGGGGCTGTAGTCTGTTAATTACCCTGTACATGGTAAAGCACTTGGAGGGTCCTTGTGTTGATGTTTGCCTGCTCTACTAGACTGGGTCTCAGGATCTTCTGCTGGTTTGCTGAGGTAGGACTGCTCCTGGCTAACTGGGACTCTTCCTGTCCTGGTTTACATTTGTCTCCCTTTTACCTGAGTGAGATAGACCTTTCTTGGTGATTTTGCAAGTTTCTTGGGCTAAAAGATTGTTTCACCCTGTCTTTTTGCTGGCTTTGTTCTTTCAGGATTTATTTTAGGGCACTAAAGGTTGTTAGGAGGTGAATATGGGAGAGTTATGGAAATCTACTGCTTACTGCACCATCTTGGCCCCCAAAAGTCAACAAGTTTGATACCCCTCTTTTAAAAGGACTTGGTTCCCCTTGCCGGGGAGATTTCCACTATCATCCAGTTTGGAAACATTGACTCTGGGGAATATGACATTAATGATTTGTATGCACTCCTAGATCTGACATTCTATGTGCTGAGGTCCTTAACCACCGTGTTATTTTATGTCCTAAGATTGCTTGTAGGCTCATACATTCTCAATCTTAACATCTTTTAATGTTCTGGTGTTCTGTATCTTAAGATATAGATTCCATTTAATTTCATTATTATTTTCAAGACTCCTTCCAGGGCTGAAGTTTTCTAACCTAAGTACCCTCATGCTTCTGATGATATGTATTTTGCGATGCATCTCATCATTAATAATAACTATTCTAGGGATAATAAATTCTAAGGATGCTTCTGATTGTACATTTCTCAATTCAAAGGTCCTTTCCAAGGCAGACATTCTATCCTCTAATGATCTGACCCCCTCTTAAATTCTAACATTTTATATTCTGAAAGTCTTAAGAGCCTTTTCCCCAATTTCAGTATGTTCTAGGGGCCCCTCCAGCTCAAGCACTCTGTGTTCTATGATTCTATGGGGCTAATCAATTTGTTGTCAGGCCATGAGAGCAGGACAGTTATGCCAGAGTCTCCTCAAAGCCAACCTATTAGGAAACTGGGAATGAGGAAGGGCAGGGAACTTCCATCTGCACCTGAGAGGGAAAGATCCCTGTATAGCTTTTTTCTCTGTGGAACAGCTAAGGAAATGACTGGGTGACTGTACAAGTGTGTCCACAGGAGTGGTAGAGAGCTGAATTGGAACTAGAAGCCAGAGAGTGAATGTAGGCAAGATTATCTATTCTCTGTTAGTGAGACACCTCAATACAGAAAGAGGTCAGGGGAGAAAGCGTATTTGCTGAGAGGCAGAAAATATTGTGGTGAGGGTGAGGAGGGAGAGAGACTAGTTAAGCTTGGGAAGTATGCCTCAATAGTGGCAGCACCAAGACATTTTGCTGTGAGCCCCTTCCATTTTTGTTATCTATGTCCTATGTGACATGTTTGGAGTATTAATAGACATTCGAATTAGTTGGGGGTTTTGTGGCTTGGTTGTTCCCGCACTTCTGTAACACATTTATGAGTATGAAGAAGCAAGTGATAAGGAGACTGTGCAGTTTCACATAGGAGACAGTCAACTATGTGGGATGTTTATGGAGGAAGAAGTAAAGCAGCTGCTACTGATAAGTAATTAGATCAACCACAACTGTATAACCTATTAAGAGATTCAGTAATGTGCTTCCTGGCTTCAGAAAGGGTTCTACCATGGAGTTTGGGAAACTAGCAAAGAAGATTGAGCAGCATATTATATCATTCTTTCCCATCCTTGAATTTCTTGTGTGTTGAAACTGTAGTTGACACCTCTCGTGTGGACAGTGGTCAGTTTTCCAGTACTGCCGAATCTGTGTGATAAGAATCTACCAAAGTGTCTTGCATCATATCTCTGGGGGAGAAAAGGAATTACCAACAAGGGAAGGTTTTGTTCTGTTGGGGGAAGTGGATGTTATTAGGAAATAACTCCAACGTTTTTTAAGCAACAATGCATTTGTTTTTTTTTTTTTTTAAGTCAATTGCTCAAGATTAGCCCAGCCAGTTTCGAGGTATGTCTAAAAGCCACACATGTGATAACAGGCTTTCTTCCACTATCTTAAGAACTGCCCTGGTCCTAGAAGTTTTGCGAAGTTCCTCTCTATATCACTGTTTAACTTGGCCCAACCTAAGAGAAAGAGCTTGATGTGGGTATAAAGGGGAGTCATGGGCAAGAACAAAGAGTATCCTCCCTTGCATATGACGCTAAGTCTCTTTGAGGAACCCAGTGTCTCAACTGTCCCAGGTTAGACCAGGTGACATGGAGCCAGATGTCTCATATGCTCCAGTAAGTCTTTCCTTCCTCAACTTGCAGCTTAATATTAATGCTGATCCATCTCATGTTCTGCCCTTGTAAAACTCTGTAGCCAAGTCTGTCAATGCTACACCTTCTCAAGAAGGGCTACTGTCCTCATCCCTTGAAGGAGTCCTTCTTCTGGTGTCAGTCCCTAGAATAGCCACATGCCTCTGGGCTGAAACTTCATTTCCCAGGCACTGGGGATGGACCACTTGATCCATTTAACCACCACCATCTATTCCATAACCTGATTTCTCTCCGCTCAAATATTTGAAAGGCGAATACCAGCTGTAGCCTCCCAGCAAACCCACCCCCTTCTCTCTCGACCTCGGAAGGTTCCCAGGTTTTATTGCCTTCAATATAAGGGAATACACGAGTTGCACAACAACATATAAAGGCAAAGTCAAAAATATCTCTGATGTATGATAGTCAGAGTTCACAGGATTTCAAAGCTAGAAAAGAAATTTATGGTTAAAAAGGCCCAATCCTATGTGAACTCAAATCTCCTACAAAATCCCTGTCAGAAGCCTTTGCTGGAAGACTTGCAGTGATTGGGGATCTTACAACTATACAGGACAGCCCATTCTATTTTAGACATTTCTACATTTTTCTATACAATGAGCTGAAATCTGCCCTCCTATACCTTGCACCCAATGCTATCATTCAACTTCTGGAACCAAGCAGAATTAGTCTAATCATTCTTTAACATGACAGCCCTTCAAAGAGAGAGTTATCATGTCTCCCCATGCCTTCTGTTTTCCATCTAAACATCAGCTGATCATTTGAAGGCATGGTTTTCTGTCTCTTTCTTGTCTAGGTTACCCTGATCTGGTTGTTATCTGCCCCATCAATGTCACATCCTTGAGGCAGCTATGTGGCTTATTAGTTAGAGTGCAAGGTGTGGAATCAAGAAGATCTATGTTCAAATATAGCTTCAGAAACGTACATTACTGTATCACCCTGAGAAAGTCATTTAACCTCTGTTTGTCTCAGTTTCTTCATCTGCAAAATGGAAATAGTAAGAGCACTTGTCTCCCAGGGTTGTTGTGAAGATCAAATAAGATAATAGCAATAAAGTAATTAACCCAGTCCCTGGCATGTACTAAGTACTATATAAATATTAGCTACTTGTTTATTGTTATTATTATTTCATTTTGTTCACCTCAGTTCATTCTACCTTTGGAATCCCTCTCTGTTGTCCACTGTATTAATTACCCTTCCTAGCTGTGTGTCATCTAAGAATTTTAAAAAGCAGGCCATCTAAGCCTTTGTTCAATAGGAATGAGCCAACAATAGAACCCTGAGGCACTCCGCTAGAGACCTTGGCCCTGGATAACTTCAGTAATTCAGCCAATTCCACAGTCACCTAACCACAAAGTAGCTAAGGGTAAATGAGACACTTGAGAACAAAGAGTAATATGTCTATTGTCACTTAGGTAGCTGAACCAGGATTTAAACTGAGACCCTTGGCCTCCTAAACCAGTGCCCTAGACACTGCATTGTGCCTTCTCTCTTCTTTCTGCTCCCTTGTATTCCTTCTCACAAAACTATGATTGGAAGACAAAACATAGTCCCTGGGTGGGAGCGTAAGAAACTTAGAGAAGGAAAATTTTCTCTTGCATTTCTAGGGCTCGATGAGATCCAAAAGAATCATACAATGATAAATGCAGAAGGGACTTTAGAAACCATTTCACTGAGGTTGAGAGAGGGATGGGGGCTTGCTCAAGGTCATACACTCAGAACTAGAACTCAAGTCTTCCGACGCCCAATCCAAGGATCTTTCTATGATGTCATGCTGCGTCCCCTGTCGGTGTGCAGAAAGAGAACCCGCCAACAACGTTGCTGCTTTGACCCTTCCCCTTAGGGGCTGCCTTTAGCTGGTGACTCCCCCTGTTGCACTCTTTACAGAATTGCCTCATGGAGGAAGGGAATGGGTCAAATTATCCCATTTGTGATTGCCTATAGGGAGGCCTTTGTGACATGACTTGGGGCCCTCCATCCATTGCTTACATTTTTCATGAAGCCCCTTAGTTCATCCTCAAATATGAATGCACCAAGGACCATGGTCATTGTGAGGCAGTATCTAACCAATCCCGAGTCTGCAGCTTTCCATGATATGCCTAAAGATCAACTCTTTGCCACACAATGCTCTGCCCTCCCTATTTCCATCACCCCTGTCAAGTCATCTGGGTTTCTTCATTTTAAGCCTCATCCCCCATCTTTGGTCTCTTCTTTCTATGTCTCAACAACTTAATGAAATACATATTGATTAATTATCTAATGTGCCTATGCTAACACGTTTCTCTGTCTCTGTCTCATTGTCTCTGATAATATTTCAAACCTCACCACATATCACCCCATAACACTCTCTGCTTTCATATTCTGTACACTATGGCTTTCTTGATTCTATCCTTCCCTCTAAGGCTTTCTCAGTCACATTTTCTTCTTCTTCTTGTCCTTATCCATCTCCTTTCCTCTTTTTCTTCTTCTTCCCTTTCTATTCGCATCCTGTCTCCTTATTTCTGAATGGCCCCTGCCTCCCCAGTTCCTGCTAGGCAAGAGTTAGGGGTAGGTGGAATAAAGTGAACCTTATTCTTCTGAAGATGGGTTTGGGAATGTTTCAAGACAGGTCCCCGTTCTTTAGGAGCAAGCCTTAGAAGGCAGCTGACTGGCCTTATCCAATAGCAGGTGTGTGTGTATGTGTGTGTCGGGGTGTGGGTGTGTGTGAGAGTGTTTGTGTACAGAAGCGGGGGATGGAAGAGGTAGATGGAGGCTCAAAGCAGCAATGCCTTATTGGTTGCAAAGTCCGTTGTTTTGCAAAAAAAAAGTGATGTTGGAATACAAAGAATTTCTAATGTTTAGAAGCACATAGATTCATGTTAAGAAAGGAGTTGGTGTAGCAGTGGCATTAATAATGGAGAAGAATCCCTGGGGTCAAGAGCAAAAGAGAAAGAATAATAAAATAGGGATTTCCAGACCATATACTACTGTACTTTGGGGTAATGGAGCCCAGAGTAGAGCGAGGAATATGCTAGCATAAGGCTGTGCTGGGGCCTTTTCCTGGAGAAAGCAAACCTTAGTCTTCCTTTTTGCCCACATCCTAGCCCAGGAAGACCCATTGGACTTTGAATTCAAAAGAGGTATTAGCAGAGTGACCAATAAGGAGGATTCTTGCTTTCATAAAGTATAGAGAGTTAAGTGAATTTGCATGGACCCTCCTAGAGTAGTTGTTATCTATGCTCAAGATACATGCTGGTCTTCTTAGGAAAGGAGGTAAAGGGACTTGAGGGATACCTCTCCGTTATCCAGATTATTGTGGAGAATGACATATTCCTTTAAAATGGAAAGACTTCAAAATGAAAAAGACGAGACGAAGGTTGTGTGACAGATTTCATTGTAGCCCATTCATGTGATTAGGGTCCATTGATGTGGGGGAGGGGAAACGTGCTTTCCCAGTAGATTGGAGCTCAAGCCAGCATTCTGATTGTGTATATCTACACTGATCTCTAGACTAAAACTCTTCATGACCATATCTGGGGTTTTTCTTGGCAAAGAAAGTGGAGTAGTTTGCTACTCCCTTCTCCAGCTTGTTTTACAGATGAGAAAACTGAGGCAAACAAAGTTAAGTGACATGCCCAGAGTCACACAGCTCAAAAGTGTCTGAGGTCAGATTTGAAGTCAAGAAGATGGGTCTTCCTAACTCTGGGCCCAACACTCCGTCCACTGCACTACCTTGTTGCCCATAAGGAACAATTTAGAGGGAAGAAGAAGAGGACAAGAAGGAGAGAGAAGAGGAAAGGAAAAATGATAGAAGTTGGAGACAAATGTTGAGAGGGGGGAAGTGGGAATGCATCTGGGAAGGAGCAAAGGAGAACTCCATTTTGGCAAGCTCCTTCTCTGGACTGGAGTGTGCAGAAGGAAGCTGGCAGAAGGAGCTCCCTCATGTCTGGATTTCTAACCTTTCTTTGTTGCCTTCAGGCCCCAGGTACTGAAGAGGGTATTCGCAATGTTCAACAGATCAGCCGTCTCTTTGATGGTGCCCACATCTGGTGGATGGGGCCATTCATTCCCGTGATCCGACTCTACCATCCCCAGTTCATCTCGCCCTTGCTTAAGGCCTCAGGTATATCCCATGGTTTTCTATGGGCCTAATTTGGAAAGGGAGACCTTGATTTAGGAGGGTCTCATGGACACAGTGAAGATCCAGGGGAAAAAACACAGACTGTGAGTCAGACTTTTTTCCAGTCTCAGCTCCTACTTTGATCTACGTCTAATATTAGGGAAGTCTCATTAATTCTCTGGACTTCATTTTACTCATCAGTAAAATAGAAATAGTCCCTGGCCTGTCTACCTTATATTTGATTCAATTCAATCTAACAAAAAAGACGGACTATGAGGCTCATGCCTGTGCTTCTCATATAAATAGAAACGATAAGATGCTTCCTTTCAAGGGGAATAAAAGCCTTGTCTAATGAGAAGTAGGGGAAATGGAAGAAAGGGGTAATACTATACTTAGACACATAAGCATGATACATCTTTGTAGATAATATGATAGCATACTTAGAGAATCCTCGAGAATCAACTTAAAAAAAAACTTGAAACAATTAACAACTTTAGCAAAATTTCAAGATTTAAATAAACCCACATAAATCATTGGCATTTCTACACATTACTAACAAAGCCCAGCAGCAAGAGATAAAAAGAGAAATTCCATTTAAAGTAACTGTAGACAATAAAAAGTACTTGGGAGTCTACCTGCCAAGACAAACCCAGGACCTATAGGAACAAAATTACAAAATACTTTTCATGCAAATAAAGTCAGATCCAAATAATTGAAAAAATATCATTTGCTCATGGGTAGGCCAAGCTAATGGCATAAAAACAATAATCCTGCCATAATTAATTTACTTATTCAGTGCCATACCAAGACATTATTTTATAGAGCTAGAGGAAATGATAACAAAATTGATCTGGAAGAAAAAAGGTCTACAATATCAATGGAATTAATGAAAAGAAATGCAAAAGAAGGTAGCTGAGCTATAACAGGTCTAGAACTGTATCATAAAGCAGCAATCATCAAAACTACTTGATATTATCTAAGAAATAGAGTGGTGGATCAGTGGAATAGGTTAGGTACATAACACACAGCAGTCAGTGAGTATGGTAATGTACTGTTTGATAAACCCTAAGATTTCAGCTTCTGGGATGAGAACTCACAATTTGACAAAAATTGCTGGGAAAACTGGCAAACAGTATTGCAGAAACTAAGCATAGACCAAGATCTTACACCATATAACAAGATAAGGTCAAAATGGGTACATGATTTATATGTAAACAATGATATTATGAGCAAAAGAGGAGAGCAAGGAATATTTTTCCTGCCATATCTATGGAGAACAGAAAAATTTTTGACCTAACAAGAGAGAGCACTATAAAATGCCAAATGGATAATTTTGATTACATTAAATTAAAGATTTTTGCATAAACAGTGCCAATGCAACCAAGATTAGAAAGGAAACAGACAGCTGGGAAACAATATTCTCAGCAAATTTCTCTGATAAAGGCACCATTTAAAAATATAGAGAGAGAATTGAGTAAAATTTATGCAAATACAAGCAATTCCCCAACTGATAAATCATTAAAGGATATACACAGGCAGTTTTCAGAAAAAATGCTCTAAATCACTATTGATGAGAAAAATGCAAATTTAAACAAACTGTGAAGTTCCACATCACACATATCAGATTTGTTAACATGACAAAATAGGAAAATGATAAATAATGGTGAAGACGTGGGAAAATTGGAACACTAATGCATTGTTGGTGGAGTTGTAAACTAATCCAACCATTCTGGTGAGCAAATTGGAACTATGCCCAAAGGGCTATAAAACTGTGCACACCCTTTGATCCAGCGATCCTACTTCTAGGTCTGTATCCCAAAGAGATCAAAAAATAGGAAAAAGACCCACTTGTACAAAAATATTTATGGCAGCTCTTTTTGTGGTGGCCAAGAAATGGAAATTGAGATGTCCATCAATTAGGGAATGCCTGAACAAGTTGTGGTATATAAATGTAATTGAATACTATTGTGCTATAAGAAATAATGAGCCAGCAGACTTCAGAAAAAACTTGGAAAGACTTACATGAACTGATACTTAGTGAGATGAGCAGAGCCAGGAGAACATTGTACACAGTAACAGCAACATTATGTGTTGAACAACTTTGATAGAATTAGCTTTTATCAGCAATACAAGATTCTAAGACAATTCTAAGACTCATGTTGGAAAATGCTATCCACATCCAGAGAATGAACTATGGGGTCTGAATGCAGATCAAAGCATTTTCTTTTTTGTTTGTTTTTTCTTTCTTGTGATTTTGCCCTTTGGTTCTAATTCTTCTTTACAATAGGACTAATGTGTAAATATGTTTAATATGATTGTAAAAGTATGGCCTATATCAGAATGCCCACTGTCTTGAAGAGGGCAGAGAAGAGAGAGCAGGTGAAAATTTGAGGCTCAAAACCTTATAAAAGTGAATTTTAAAAACTAAAAGTAAATAAAGAACTTTTTAGAAAATAAAGGATGGAAGAAGTCAGGAAGGAATGTGTTTATTTATTATATGTGGGACAACGTGCAAGAATGCATGTTGGTAGGAGAAAGAAGGGCTAGATATGGGGACAGTTAGAAGTCTAGGGTGGATGTAGCAGCCTGAAAGTGTGAATGGAGGCAGAGAGCTAGCTCACAAGACAGATGATCATCGGGATTCAAAAAGATCTTGGTAGACAGGAATGTTGGGCTGAATTTAATAAGACAAATTTTATTGAAGATCAAATTATACTTGGGAACAAATGTTTATTTTCACAAGCACAAGAAAGAGAGGCATGGCCAGAAGGAAGCTAATCTCAAATTAAAAAATGCAGTTCTTTGATATGTTAGCTAAGAAAGCTAATGAGATTTAAGGCACATTGACAGAGGCATGAGGTCCAAGACTAGGAAAAAAATAGTTCTGCTTGGTTGGACTCTGCTGACCAAGGACTCTACCCTGGTTGGACCACATTTGAGTACTGTCTTCAGGTCAGTGTACCATATTTGAGGAAGGGCTTTGATGAAGTAGAGGGCAACCAAAATGGCAAAGGGCCTGGAGTTCCTGTGATGATGTGATTGGTCAAAGGAACTAAGGAAGAGACTAGAATAAGAAAAAAACTTACAATTGCTTTCTTCATGTATAGGAAGGCCTGTCACATGGAAGGGGATCAGACTTTTCTTCTTAAGCCCAAAGGACAAAGGGTGGAAGCTACAAATACATAACTTCAGGTTCCACATCAGGAAAAAAATTCCTTACAATGAGAGCTCTCCCAAAATGAAAGTTTCATCATCTGTAAAATGGGCATGACCATAGAGCTTTCTTTACAGGGTTGTGTATTCTGTGGGATGCATCTTTCTAGAGGTTCCTTCAGTGCTGAGTCAGGGCCAGGAGGCCATGGTTACCCAGTTGTAGGAGAAGGATCACAGATAGAGAAGATAAGGATAGTACTAGTGTGTAAACAAACGGCTTGATACTAATCCCCAGTGTGTGGAAAAGACAGTGTTGCAGAGTGGACAGAGATTCAGGAAGTCCTGGGTTTGAGTCCTATTTCAGGTCCATTCTAGTTATATGTCACTTAACTCTGGATAGCTAGGTTATTAATTCTCTAAGACTAGAAGGTGACAAGCTGCATGAGAAGAGCAGATTTTGCCAAAAGGAGCTCCCTATACTCATGAAATCACAAGTCTATCCTGTATTCAAAGCTCAGCCTAGAGAAGAGAATATATGGACATCAGTTTTCTGTTAGATTATTAACTGGCAAATTTAGGGAATCTTAGACATGGCCCTATCTGGTGTGACCTAGTTAACCTGCCACTGGGGGGAGTCAGTCAAGTAGAGTGGAAACCTTCCTGACTCTGAAGTCAGGGGGCTTGGCCTTAAAATTCTTTCCCTAGGTGACCTTGGGCAAGTTGTATAACCTATCTGGGCCTCAGTTTCCTTATCTGGAAAATTAAGGGATTATAATTCTGAAGTGGGTAACTAGGTGGCACGGTGGGTAGGGCAGTGGGTCTGGAGTAAAATCTGAGTTAAAATCTGGCCTGGCAGTTTTCAGAGGAAGAAGTTAAAGATGTCTATAGGTACATGAAAAAATGCTCTAAGTCACTATTGATTAGAGAAATGAAAATCAAAACAACTCTTAGGTACCACATCTCTCCTGTCAGATTGACTAACGTGATGAAACAGGAAAATGATAAATTCTGGAAAGATGTGGGAAATTGAAACATTGCTACATTGTTGATGGAGCTGTGAACTGATGCAGCCATTCTTGAGAGCAACCTGGAACTATACCTAAAGGGCTATAAAAATGTGCATACTCTTTAATCCAGCAACACCACTTCTAGGGCTATAACCCAAAGGGATCATACAAGTGGGAAAATGGACACATATGTACATATATTTATAGATGCACAAACGTATGTTCATAAATGTAAAAATATTTATAGCAGCTCTTTGTGGTGGCAAAGAACAGAAATGAAGGGGTTGCACATCAATTGGGGAATGGCTAAACAACTTGCTGTATACGAATGTAATGGAATACTATTGTGCAATGAGAAATGAGGAACAGACGGACTTCATTACAACATGGAAAGACATATATGAACTGATGCTGAGTGAGGGGAGCAGAACCAGGAGATCACTATACACTAATACAGACACATGGTCGCTATAAGGACTAACTTTGATCGACTTGGCTCCTCTCATCAATGCAAGGTTCAAAGACAGCTCCAAAAAAACTCGTGAAGGAAAAAGCTATGCACATCCAGAGAAAGAATTATGGAATCTGACTGCAGATTGAGGCAAGCTATTTGCTCTCTTTTTTTCCTCCTTTTTTTGGTTCCATTTCTCCTCTCTCATGATTCATTCCATTGATTATAATTCTTCTTTATAACTGGACTATTATGTAAATAAGTACAATATGAAAGCAAATGTAGAATCTACATTGCATTACATGTTGTCTTGGGGTGGGGTAGGAGGAAGAGGGAGGAAGGAGAGAAAAATTGGAACTCCAAAACCTGTGGAATTGAATGTTGTAAACCAAAAATTAAAAAAAAAATTTAAAAAATAAAATCTGGCTTGAGAAACCTACTAGCTGTGGGACCCTGGGCATTTACTTAACCCTGTTTGCCTCAGTTTCCTCAGCTATAAAATGAGCTGAAAAAGGACACGGCAAAGCACTCCAGTGTCTCTGCCAAGAAAATCCTAAAAGGGGTCACAGATGTCAGACATGACTGAAAAATGACTAAACAATTCTGAAGTCCCTGCCAGATCTAGGACCTCGTGATCCTATGAACTTCTTTGGGTCATGGCTGAAGCTAAGATAAGATTTCAGACAGAAGGAAGGGTCCAGATGCCCAGCATTTCCTCCCCAATGTTGCACTTAGTCCTTTCAAGGTTTTTATATTCACTCACTCCACAGATGGAGTAACTCATAACTTCATGGGAGGGCACATTCTGGGGATACTTTTCTGGGGAAGTAAACAGGCGGGAGAGAGATGGAGATGTCAAACAAAGGAAAGAAAGTGACTCCAGACCCCCATCAGCCCCTCTGCCCACCTGGCTCCTTGTTCTTCTTGCCTCTTCAGGTGTGAACACCTCCCTCTCATTCTTCTCCCAGACACATAATTCCAAAGAGAATTTGCTGTACACTCAGTCTCTGGTCTGCAGTTCAGGGATGTGTGCTGCTCGTGGGTAGGGGCCTGGTGACGTGTGATAGGCATCTTCCACAGCAGTTTCTTCAAGACAGTCCCCCTGGACTCAGGTAGACTTCCTGTGTCCCCCTGAAACTGAAAGGCTTGGCTACTGAGGTCTCTGTGTTGGCTGCCTGCCCTGGGGCAGGTAGAGAAGGAAGGAAGGAGTAGGAACTTTTCAAATCAGGCAACAGAAACAGCAGGGGAATAGATAATCTTGCCTAAGGTAACTTTGTGTCCTGTTTATCTGGGCTCCCATGGATCCCTCCCCTTTAGTCAGCTGCTCTGACTGGACTGCA
>JAQQSZ010006751.1:0-13507 GCA_028646595.1 Phalanger gymnotis
AGAATTTGGAACTCAAAGTTTTAAAAAATAGATGTTCAAAAACAAAAACAAAAAAGTTTTTGCATGCAACTAGAAAATAAGATACACAGGCAATGGGGCGTAGAAATTTATCTTGCCCTACAAGAAAGAAAGGGAAAAGGGGATGGGAGGGGAGTGGGGTGACAGAAGGGAAGGCTGACTGGGGAACAGGACAACCAGAATATATGCCATCTTGGAGTGGGGGGAGGGTAGAAATGAGGAGAAAATTTGTAATTCAAACTCCTGTGAAAATCAATGCTGAAAACTAAATATATTAAATAATAGAAAAATATTAAAATATTTTGCATTTCTCTACCTCCATGCACTTGTTCACACCACTCCGCTCACCTAAAACACTGTCTACACTTATCCAAATCTTGGCCATCCTAAAGGCCTACTTCAATTGCCATCTTCTCCTTGAAGCTTTTCTTGATCACCCTCAACTGGAAATGATACCTCTCTGATCTGAATTCCTAGAGTACTTGTTATCTATCATTTCATTTGGCAGTTATGCTAAATTAAACAGAGTATTTGCTTAATAAATGTTTCCCGAAGTGAACAGAATCCTATCCACAGTAATCAATATAGTAGGCACCTGACTCCTGTAGCAGAAATGACTAAAGCAATATAAATGAAAACCGTGCTAAAAGACAGGAGAATTCAGATAATCTGTAGTGGCTAATTTTGGTTCTTGTTTGTCGTTGTTCAGTGATTTGCAATCATGTCTGACTCTTTGTGACTCCACTTAGGGCTTTCTTGGCAAAGATACTAGAGTGGTTTGCCATTTCCTTCTCCGGCTCATTTCACAGATGAGGAAATTAAGGCAAACAGAGTTGTCTGACTCACCCAAGGTGACACAGCTAGTAAGTGTCTGAGGTCGGATTTGAATTCAATAAGATGAGTCTTCCTACCTTCAGGCCTAGCATTCTGTGCGCTATATGGCACCACCTAGCAGCTCTCTCACAGTCCCTTCCTTACCCCTCCAACCCCCCCCCCCCCATATAAAAATCAGAAGCTAAATCCCTCTATTCTACTCCACATCTTTTGCATTCATTCCCTTTTTTCCACTCACACAACAACTACTCTAATTCAAGCCATAATCACCTCTAGCATGAACTACTACCATTTCATTGGTCTTCCTGCTTCCAGGCTCTCCCCTCTCTAGCCTTCCAACAATTGCCCAACTGCTAAGTCTTCAAGTCTGAAGATGTCACTTCCCCTACTCAAGAAGCTTCAGTGGCTTCCTATTACAGCTAGGATAAAAATACAAACTCCTCTGTTTAGCGCCAGTCTACGTCCCAGGCCAAAAAAAAGGTGGGGTGAGGGACCTAACAGCAAGGGCAAAAAATACTCATTTTAAAAGCAAATACAAATTTAAGTGTATAAAAACTTATTAAAGGGATACAACACATTATTATAATTCACATAAAATATAATTTTGCAAGTTACAACTTTTTTTTACAATATTGGTCTAATGCAAAATATTTAAAATGACCTACTTACAAATGCAACTGCTTTCTGTTTTCAGTAGAATTTTAAATTTTAGAAAGATTGAAAGATAAAATTGTATTTTTTGTAGAAATATATACGTAGGCCACTTAACTTTTTGTAAT
The DNA here is from genome assembly GCA_028646595.1 of Phalanger gymnotis. NCBI lineage: Eukaryota > Metazoa > Chordata > Mammalia > Diprotodontia > Phalangeridae > Phalanger > Phalanger gymnotis. Next base: position 1,632 of record JAQQSZ010006751.1, read on the forward strand.
TAGAGAATAACCAAAAATTTACTTTATCACAACAAAATAAAATGTACCCTAAATTGCAACCTTATTCATAGAAAGCTACATTTTAAAAAACAAAAACAACCATCAGTTCAGGAAAGTTGAATCTGCATATATTAAGAGGCGCTTTCTCTGCTCTGTTGTCAAAGTGCAGAACTTTATGTTTATATGGAGTCAGTCCTTAGAAATTCTCAGTTCTTGGTACAAATTAACAAATCATTAATTCAGAATGGCGTGCAATGAATATGAAATATATGTACGTGCTTAAGAATTACATTAAAATATAATTATATTTTGTTCTTAAAATATAATTAGTAATTCTCTGATTAAAGCTTAGCATATTAATTTTGCATATCATTATTTTCTTTGAAATTCATTAATTTTATAATGGATGAAAAAGACAAAATATTTATGTGATATAGTTGGGTCCTGAACCCCTCCTAAAATTCTGATCTTCGGGAATTTGTACTGGCTCCCCTGCCATAATGGCAGCTCTTTGAAGACCAGAACTGTTTCATGTTTTTCTTCGTATTCTCAGAATGTAGTATGGTGCCTAGCAAATAGCAGGCACTTAATAAATGCTTTTGGATTGCCTAACACCCTAGGAAAACTACTTGGTTATTAAGTCTTTATCACCTCCCCCATTCCCAATCAACCTTTACTCCCTTTCTCTTCCCTCCTACTACATACATACACAATCCAACATACATAAATTATACTTCTGCAAACCCCTTTCCTTCTGGAACTTTTAGTTTGCAAGTAAAAAAAATGGGGGGGGGGCAGTGTTGTAAATTACTCTTCCTCAAAGATGTAAGAGAAGTGAGAGAGGCTCCAAGTCAATTCTCTAGCTCCTGGTTGGCTCCAACCCCATCTTCAGCATGTCATAGAATATGAGAGTAGGAAGGGGTTTCTAGAGATTGTCTATTCCAAACATCTCATTTTGAAATGAGAAGATGAGGGGCCAGAGAGTAGAAATGACTTTCCCATAGTCACACAGCTAGGGAGTGATAGAGGCAAATAAAAACCAGGCTTCCTGACGCTGTACCCTACACTCTTTCCTCTAGCTAGATCCCAATGTGAACTTCCCTGGGAAAGAGGAAGAGGGAGGGTATAATTACAACCCAAAGCAATTTCAGCCTGTTGGGGATTTGCACACACCCCCACCTCATATGCCAGCCCATTAGAAGCTTCCCAGGGCCTTCTCTGGGTAAAACAAACTCAGTTCCTTTATGATGCAAGTTGGCTCAAGGGTGGATTCATATTTTAATAACAAACAAAATAAAACATGCCTCAAAGAGGTCACAGCTTCCAGACAAATGTTTGGCTTTTAAGCATTTTGTTTGGTTGTTAAATTGCATATTTGATGACTGAAGTGTTGTTACTGTTTATTATTTCAATCTGGAATAATTGTTTCCCAGTATCCTGGGATAGAGCTTGACCAGGAACGCTTTGTAAACTCACTTATAGTAAAACTCTGGACATTGTCTCTCTTACTCTTTGAGAGTAATTAAATACTCTTAAGAGGTTAGAGTAGGCCACAGAGGTACTGTTGAGTACCTCCAAAAATCTCTTTGTAGGCCTAATTAGAAGACTCAAGATGAGGCCAGAATGGCCACTGTCAACACATTATGATTCTAGGACAACAACTTACATGAATTAATAAAACAAATAGGGGCAGCTAGGTGCCGTAGTGAATAGAGTGCTGGCCCTGGAGTCAGGAGGACCTGAGTTCAAATCCAGCCTCAGACACTTGACACACCAGCTGTGTGACCTTGGGCAAGTCACTTGACCCCAATTGCCTTGCCTTCCCCCTTCAAAAAAATAAAATTAATAAATCAAACAATAAATCCTTATTGAGCACATACTATATACATAACACTGTTAGACATTATGGGGAATGTAACCACCTATTACATGACTTCCTTGTCCTCAGGAAGCTAGGCAATACCACAGTGAACTTGGAGTTAGGAAGACTTGAGTTCAAATCCCACCTTAGACACTTAGTAGCTGTGTGACCCTGGGCAAGTCAATTAACCTCTCTCAGGCTCAATTTCTTCATCTATAAAATGAGGATAATAGCACTTATTTCCTAGGGTAGTTGTTGGGATCAGATGAGATAGTTTTTGTAAAGCACTTTGAAGACTTTGAAACGTTATAGAAATGCTAACAATGACTAACTCCTAACGTAGTTGGGAACAATGAAAGTCAGCAAAAACGATGAGCAGCATTGTACACTGCCCCTATAAAATTTCACAAGCTTCATTCGGTGATGGGGCGACCCTGAGGTAACAAAGACTATGCTACTGGAATAAACATTCTAGAATTTTTCCCAAGCTAGGAAGACATTAAGTATGGACCCAGTGACAGATTGTCCACGTGCTGAATCCGAGGACCAGCCTGGATAAGTAGGGAAATGCCTATCACCAGCTGCAACAACTCAGTAAGCAGATGAAACATATGATGGACCCCCCTCCTGTGTGGACCTCTTCTCCTCCTTCTTCCTTGTTTAATGTACAGTCAACACTCCAGTGTTCAATACACAGTCAACGCTTAATAAATGTTGACGGCAGTAGAAAAACAGAAGAGGGAGAAAAGGCTCACAGGATCATACGGGTTTTTAAATCATCTACAGATATTAATTTACTCATTGGTATTCTCTGAATATGGTCTTTGTCCCACAACCAACAAGCTGACACACCGCTGGAATAAAGAACCATAAATATAAATAAAGAACCATACCAATATCCTCTCTGCAAATTAAACCAGTAGATAAAAAGAAGCTGCTCCACTTAATCAAAGGACAGCTCACAGCTTCTCCTCAGAGAAGTGAATAAAGAAGTTTGCAGATTTAATTTAATTGTATGCTCTGAAGAACAAGAAACAACATTTCCCAGGGCATCTTATCCAGTGGTGCTCATGATAAATTTAAGCAAAGAGACTGTGAAGAACATTGTTAGTGTTGTTCGGTCCTCTACTGGTGTGTGGCTCTTTGTGACACCATGGACTACTGCGTGCCAGGCCCTTCTATCCTCCACTACCTCGTGAGGTCTGTCTAAGCTCACGTTCATTGCTTCCATGACACTATCTATCCATCTCATCCTCTGCCATCCCCTTCTCCTTTTGCCTTCAATCCTTCCCAACATTAGCTTCCTTTCCAATGAGTCATCTTCTCATTATGTGGCCAAAGTATTTAAGCTTGAATGTTACTAAAGTTTATTCTTCAAAACCTTTTCAAAGAATGAAAAAGTAGAAATCTTATATGAAGAACCTAACAAAGTTCTGCAATTTAAGTTAAAATATAATTTGATGATCCACGACTTCTTTGTGAAATTGGGCACAGGGGGGTGATAAAAATTTGGAAAACACTGTTAAGGATCATGAAATCATAGAGTCTGATGGACATGATGGACACCAGTCCATCACGAATATTTACTTCATGATGAGAATCAGAAGGCACTAAATGCGGTGTAGGAAGACTTAAAAGAGAACAACAAAAAATAAAATTGTGTATATCTTAACAGACAGGAAATGACTAGTTACAGACATAGCAGTCATTTTGGAATCTACATTATTTGTGCAATGACATCACTAATTAGTCAGAACAAAGGTCAAAGCAAAAAGAAAGAAGATGAAAAGATAATGTATGCAACATAGCACCTCAAATGAGACCTGTCCAAATAAGGTCACTGCACTGAAAAATCAAAAAGAGACAAAAGTAAAAAAATTTACTGTACTATCACCATCTAAGCAGGGAAAAACAGACCTCAAAATGAGGACTCCAGAAACTGCTACTAATAGCAAACGCTTTATCCCCTTGCCAAGAAAAGATACAGTCGCCAAAGGCAAAATTTAGAGTATAAACATATTCACAAGACATTAAAGAAGTATATGATTGAACATTATCAGAATAAAATCAAAATAACAGCAAACTATCAAAATTAATAACAAAATGTCAAAAAAGCTTTTTGAGAATAGAATGAACCCGAGTATCCTGAGTACATTTATACATGGCAATGGAGGTATAACAAATAGGCATACAATGGAACAGATCTATCAGTGTCTTTACAGTAATCTCTTTCCCTCTTCAGTAATGATGGAGCTATCTCCTTCTGTACTAAGGAAATGACAATAACAAGCAAGACCAGAAAAAACACACAGAAGAAAAACTGGGATGGAGGGGGAGTGGAAGTACAGATGGACACAATTTTCAAGGCACTCAGGGATCAATTTTCAAGGTATGTAAAGTAGGAGGAAATTCCAAAAGAATGGGAAAATATCAGTGATTCTTAAAAGAAAAATGACTAAGACATCAACTTGTCACCCATACTTCTATTTCTCATCTCTTCAAACGCTTCACATGAATTGTTTATACCATTCGAATGGTATAATTTCAGAGTTGGAAGGGGCCTAGAGAACATCTAATAATCCAACCTCTGGCTGAAAAGGAAGCCCCCCCCCCACTATAATAGCAATGAGTTGTGATCATCCATCTTCTCCTTCAAAGATCTTAACTGATGGGAAATTCACCACCTCCAGAGGAAGCGCTAATTCCTAGGGAATTTTTTCCTTACATCAAGCTAGAATCTGACTGACTCACTGAAACTTCTACCAGCTGTGGTGTTCTTTAAGGTCAAACGGAACAAATCTCAACTCCATCTTTTTTTCTACTCTCATCTAGGATGGCTTCCACCATTCTATAATTGAGTAGGTGATTCTTTAACACAACAACCACTCAAATGTAGGACTTTTCATTCATTTCTATTAAACTTTATCTTATTATATTTGTCCGCCTTATTCTAATCTGTCAATATTTTTGGATTCCAATTCTATTGGCCAACACTCTGCCTATCCTTTCCAGCTTTATAACATCTATACTTTAAACCAAGTCACTGATAAAAATGCTAAACAGAATAAAGCCAAAAAACAGATTTTTTTTTTGGAAACTACTATAGACCTCCACTTAGATTAATAACATTCTGCTAATTACTACTTTCAGGTTAGTCGACTAATCTACTTACTTGTACTACATACTTCACTAAGCACATCCTTGAGGAAAACATGAAAATAAAACAGCAATCAAGGTCTTTACATTTATGCAAGGTCCCTTCCAGCTCTTACACTCTGTCACCTGAATGGGGAAATGGAGGATCATTTGATAGTGTAACAAATTTCAGCTTTGCAATATTAAAAAAAATCCAAAGGAAGGTTTCTAGGATGTTAGGTGGATTCTCTGTGGAGGGTTGGTGAAAAGCTGGAGGTACAAATTATACAGAATGAGAAAGTATGAATGAGCTGTGGTCTACAACATGAGATGGTGGGCCTACTGTGATGAGATCATTAGGACCACCTAAGTTCATTCAAGAAGCCAGAGGAGGGGCACAGACGTTGGGGCTGTAGACGTTCAGAAGAAATTGGGAAGAAGGAAAAAGAGCCAACAAAAAGTTTTAATGAGACTTAGGTAAGATTTGAGCTGGACTTTGAACAAAGAATATGATTTGGATAAACAAAGAGAAGAGAAAGGACAACATAATATAGTATAATAGGAAAAGTGCTAGCTTTGGAGCCAAAGGATCTGCATTCAAATTCTGCCTTTGATGCTTGTTACCTGTGTGACCTGAAACAGGTCACACAATCCCACTAGACCTCAGTATTTTCATCTGAACAAATGAGGGAGGTTGTACCAGATGGCCTCTGAGGTGTGCTGTGAATGTTGCATACCTTGTACAGTAATGGTATTTTATTAGTTGTTTTTGCTTAACTTGTTTTCTTTGCTATAAAGAGAGGTTCATTTAGGACTGGAGATGAGAGGTGGAAGGTGTACATTCAGAAATAGTTTCATAGATCCAAAGCTGGTAGGGAACCTCAGAAGCCAGTTCATTTTTACAATGAGGAATATGAGGCCAAAACAGGATGAGTGAATTGTGGTATAAATACAAATCATCAATAGAACTTATTTTAAGTAAGTAGGTCAATCAATCAATCATGTTGAATGGGAGAGGAAAGGGATGAGATTGAGGGATGTTGAATGAAGCAATCTGGCTACAGTGAACAGTACATGAAAAGTAATAGTGGGATATCAGGCTGGAAAGGGAGGTTGAGGCCAGAATATGGAGAGCCCTGAATGGCCAACTAAATAATCTGGACTCAGACTTCCAGTGCTCACACCTTTTCTAGGAAGAACAGGCCAAACTGAAAAGTCAACAGCCTTAAAAGCAAATTACTTCATTCCCTACTGAGCTGCCAGGGCTCTGATCCTTTTGGTCTCAAGCCAGGTGGGGAGAAAACCAGGCCAGTAATGGAGAAACATTTCATGAAATCATTGGTCCTGTGACTTGAATTTCATAGGCTATGGGATTGGGTGTCGGGCAGGAATCCTCAGTTAAGCTGGGGACGTATGACAAGAGTTATTCCCATCCCTCCAATCCCTCATCCAGCTAAGGCGGAAAAAGGATCCTTATCATTGGCAGTGTTCATTCTCTTAGGAGAAAATGAATCCATCCAGAATGTGGAAAAAGGCAGAAAGGGGAAGCAAGATTCTAAGCAATACAAGGAGGGTCGTGGAAGGCCTGGTTTTAATCCAATTAATTTCAGTTCTCAAGGTAGCTTTGGCATAGTAGATGCAGAGCTTTTCAGAAGCAAGGATTGGGGTTCAAGTTTTGTCTCTAACACAGACTGAGTGACCTTACCAAGAAGCAAGGATTGGGGTTCAAGTTTTGTCTCTAACACAGACTGAGTGACCTTACCAAGTCACTTAAACTCCTAATACTCTGGCCAACTTTCTGGGACTATTAGTTGCAAAGAAGATATTGACCTGCCTCTGTCATCCAGAGAGTTCTCTATACCAAGAACATTGTAGGTCTAGCCTCTATCTTAATCCCTAAGATTCAATTTCAACTCAATTCAATAAATTTAACTCAAGAAACACTGACTGAGCACTTCCCCTGTGCTAGGCTCTATGCCTCATGCTATGAGGTATACAGCGATACATAAGATTTGTTTCTTGCCCTCAAGGAATTTATAGTCTAGTGGACAAGAATACAGATAACTATGCTATGGTGTGGGGCAAGTGAAAGTATTGTGAACAAGTGCTATAGGATTCCCAAGCAGAGAGACAGCTACATTCACACATTTTATTTTATTTTTTCAAACAGCCCCTCTGTGAGCAAGACAAAGCAAAAATCATCCTCCTTTTGACGGCTGTGGAAACTGAGGCACAAAATGAAGTCACAAAGTCACATCTCAGTTAAGGGAAGATTCTGGATTAACGCCCAAGTCTCCTGACTCCTAGCTCAGCCCTCTTCCCACAGTGCAGAACTAGACAGCGAATCCTATTTAAGAGAAAGGCTTCCTAGTACTGGTGAAGCCAGAGTGTCCACCCCAGAGCACTCTCTAATGAGAGGGAGCCAGTGGAATTCCCCTGCCTGCATTTCCCCACTGTCTCTCCCCCTGTAGCAGCCACAATTAGGTGATGACTCACAGTAAAGTTCCCAGGGAAGGAAACCTTTACAAGGGGTTTCTCTTAATGAGGCAGCTCCCCATGACACATGCTGCTCTCATTTCTCACAGAACCCAGAGCAGGAAAGGAGAAGTAAAGACACATCCTGAGCTAAGAGAAGGGAAGCTAATATCTTTCATTTGTATAATGTTTGATCCTCCTCGAAGCTTTTTCTCTTGTTTTTGTCACAATAACCCTTTGAAGTAGACAAGGCAAACGTGCCTTTTTGGCAGCTGAGGAAAGGGAGATTCCAGAGAAGGTAAGGAATTTGCTTGTCACCCAGTGATGAACAGGAGAGTGCTTTGTTTCCAGCCCTCTGTTCATTGCACTATGTATCACAGAATTTCAGAGCTACAAGGGATGTTTGAGATCGTTTTATCCAAACTCTTTATTTTATAGATGAGCAAAGTGAGAGAAGGTGATTCTCTGAGGGTCACATGACCAGTTAATGGTACCAGATGGTACTAGAGCCCAGGGGTCTTGACTTTCAGGCCTTCACACCATATTGACTTTCACTATCTTTGGGAAGTTTCCGGGTGTTCACCCTAACTGCTTGTCTGAAAAGAAAAATGTATAAAGCTTATTCAGCTTTCAAAATTGAGAGATACAGATGCCAGGGCAAGTAATCAAGTCACTTTGAGGCCCCTGCTTTTGGTGTACATGTTGATAGGTAAACTGCTGCTTGGTCTGGGCTGGCCCACAAGAGCGAGAAGAAGGAAGGACCACCAATGTCTCACTCCTTCTCTTAGCTCTAGAATGGTTGGCCAGGAATGGAGAACAGATCTGCAGAGAGACCAAGGCCCCCCCAGGGATTTCCACTGCACTGCGCTGTTCCATGCCAGTGACTTTCTTAAACTCTCAACAGTGTTGTAGTTCACAAAAGAACTTCAAACTTGAAAAGGTCTGCACCAAAAAAAGGGGGGGAGCCAGATTTACTTGAAATCCAAATTATCTTGTGCTGTGAAAACAGGACTTTAAAAAAACACACATTTTTTAAATTAAAAAAAATCAGTTTCAAATAAATTTCTGTCAAGGTCTCAGGTTTTCTGGTATCCTAGTGACTGGTATCCATGTAGGAAGGAAGGAAGGAGAGAGCTGTGTTCTGCTCCGAAGGTTCAGAGTGAGTGTAAATTAGCAATTGTTTCTGTTTTGGCCAGAAACCCTGAGGGTCCTCCCCTCCTACATATAGATATAGATATAGATATAGATATAGATATAGATATAGATATAGATATAGATATAGATATGGATATGGATATGGATATGGATATGGATATGGATATGGATATGGATATGGATATGGATATGGATATGGATATGGATATGGATATGGATATGGATATGGATATATATTATGAGAAGGTAAAATAGGCCATTCTTTGCCTCATTTCTTACCACCCCCTTAGACAAACTGAGACCTGGGAAAGACCTTAGCTTAAAAAGGCCAAGGTCTCCCACTGCATCAGGGCCAAGGACAAACAACAACAATCTGAGTAGGATCTCTCCCCACTTCACTCCACCCTCCCCCCAAAGCTTGCTGCAGAGGCGTGAGTCATTCACTCTTAGTCAAATAGAAGAGAATGCTACAATTGTACCCGTGATGCAGTTAATGTTAAAGAATTTGTTCAATTCTTTCTTACCCAGGTGAGCTTTCAGTGTTCAGCTTCCCCCTCAGTGCCCACAGGGCTGGCTTTCTCCAAAGTGTCTCTGTGGGGAGGTGGCGGGGAGCCATGATCAGCCAGTAGGATCTGGCAGCAGGGAGGCAAGGTTTTTCTGCTAATCAGAGCCTGGCAGGGGTCCCCATTAGACCTCCTTCTCAGGTTGGCTTCCTCTGTAGTTCCTGCCTCCAGGGCCACCTTTTGCCTAGTCTCCAAACATCAACCCCCAGCCCTTCCTTTTCATTTTTTCATAAACCTTTCCCAAAAAAACGGTGGAAGCTCCCACCCACTGGCCCTCTCTGATTCCAATGAAGTAGGCAAACAGTGGCACCTCACTGATTTGAAATCTTCCTTCATCCCACATCATACAAGGCAGGATCTCAATTACTTGGCCTGATCACAAGACTGCAGGCACATCATGACTCAGCCCCTTGTAGAAGCCATAACAATGGCATGTATTTCTAGAGTTGTTTACCCCTGTGAGGGGGAAGTCTCTTAGACTAACACTTCATGGGATTTTATAAGCTGAAACTTAAAGCAAATGAAGGAAAAGTAGCCACACTGGGCTTGCAAGGGAAGAATGGGAATGGTGTCGTTAAAAGAGTGCTGGACTGTGAATGAGAGGCCTGGGTTCCATGTCTGTTTCCATCATTTTACTAGCTGAGTTACCCTGGGCCAGTAAGCAGTCTCACTCCTCTCAGCAAGAAGGATCATTAAGAATCCTTTTCAGCTCTAAAATTCATTAAAGTGGAGCTAGGCTCAGCAAATGATCAGTAGTGTTAATGATAATAATGTTAAGGCCCCCATTTGCCTAAAAATACCTTCCTCTCTAGACTGTAATAGTGCCTACAGCACCCAGGTTAACTGGGAGGGCTCCAGATATGGCAATGCCTTGAGGAGGCAGTATGTTAAATTGCTATGTCCCTGATACCTAGAATTGGTTTATCTAAATCCCCAGCACAGGGCAGAGCCCTGGAGGAAGGGGACACTAAAAAGGGAAGTTTTGGTGCCAGGGAGGGAGTAGCCGTCAACTGGGGCTAACCTGTGAAACAGATTGAGGAAAATGGACAGAAGGAGAGAGAAAGATCCTATAGCTGTAAGGGATCTTAAATATAATCTAGTCCAATTTCATTTTACAGACAGGGAAACTGAGGCTCACTAACAGAGGGATACTGAAGAAACTTTGCCTAGGATACCAACACGGCTAGGGGTGTTTCATGACAAGATAATTGCCATGACTGTCTCCTTGACACCAAACTTTGTCATCTCCACTATGTTGAAATTCTTCCCATTCAGGGTCCCCAGTAGCCACACTCCAGATTGCGTCTGTCTGTCTCTCTCTCTCTCTTCTCCTCCTCCTCCTCTTCCTCCTCCTCCCCGTGACAGATGTGGAACAAAAGCAGGCAGGGTGTGGTCCTTTCTCAGGGTTCTCTGTTTTTTAATTTTAAGGCCTAGGTTCCTTCCCAATGCCAGAGACCATTCTGAGTGAAGCCACTTGTTTGGAAGTCTGATCTTCCCTTTCCTGACTCTCTGTCCACCCCAGACTGGGAGGCTCTCTCTCCTTACAGCTACCTCCAGGAATGTCCATTCAGGGCCCAGCTCACAGGCCACCACTTCCACGGCCCTTTCCTATTCCTCCAGTGGTTAATGTTCCCTTTCACCCAGATTACTTTGAATGTATTTTATATTTACTTATCTCTGTACTTGTTTTCACAAGTAGAATAGAAGCTCCTTAAGGTCAGAGACTGTTTTGGCGTTTGTCTTCTGGTAGCCAGAATGTCTGACACATAGTAGGTGCTTAATAAATGATGGCTGAGCTGAATGTCTAACACATGGAAGGTACACCAGGAAGAGGAAGCTTAATCTAAAGAACCACAGAAACATTCTCAAACTCTAGAGGTCCAGTCCACCCCACCCCCCCATGCCCCCACCCACGCCCACCCCCTCCCCACCACCTACCTCCATCCAGAGAGGTTTATCCAAATATTCTAACACAAAGAGAGGTGAAAAGGTTGTTTCCTTTCCTCTAGGAAAGAGGCAGGGACCAAAAGGAAATAAAAATTAGAACTAGGCTCTGAGAGTCAGGAGATTTGGGTCCTGGCCCAAGTTCTTCCAAGAATTAGTTGTGTGTCCTTAAACACTTCACCTTATCTCTTCCCACTCAGGGTCCCCAGTACCCACACTCCAGATTGTGTCTCGTCTCCATGAAATGAATAAGGGAATGAAAAAAGCCCAAGCACTTCCATGTGCCAGACTGTGTTTAGCATGGAAGATACAAATATCAAAAAGTAAGACAGTCCCTGCCCTCAGGAAGTTTACATTCTGATAGACGAAAACAACACATATGGGAGGAATGGTGACGAGGGAGAGGGGTTGTTTTGGTGTGGGAAATCACAGAGATGGTGAGTGGAGTCATAGGACTGTCAATTGACATATCCATTCTTGTAAGGATAGTACTATTTCCAGAGCAAGAATTAGAAAGAAAGGGGGGCAGAGCCAAGATGGCGGCTGGGAAGCAGTGACTGGCGTGAGCTCCCCACCAAGTCCCTCCAAAAACCTATAAAAAAATGACTCTGAACCAATTCTAGAGCTGCAGAACCTACAAAGTGGCAGAGGGAAGCAGGGCCCCAGCCCAGGACAGCCTGGATGGTCTCTGGGTAAGGTCTGTCCCACACAGAGCTCCCAGCCCCCAGCGGAGGGGAGCGGAG
>JAQQSZ010006752.1:0-13506 GCA_028646595.1 Phalanger gymnotis
ACAATGTAGTTTTATTCATCATCATCTTCTTCATCTTCCTCGTCTTCCTCCTCTACCTTTTTCCAGGAAGCTTTAGGTATTCCCTTTGCACTATCAAACTTTCCTTTGGATTTGTAATCAGCAACATCCTGTGTAAGAAGCAATTAGAGAATTACATATCAAATAAGTAGACAGAAGTCTATGCAGAAAATGATATGGATTATCTATTAAATTGATTTTTTTTGAAGATTTAAAATGTGCAAACTAAAAATGCCTTTTCCCTTGGGAAAATATGGGCCATTCCCAAGTTAAAAATTATTAATTAGTAATGATAGTGAAAGATTATTCAATAAGCCAACAAGCATTTATTATGTGTTGGATGCTGTGCTAGGAATACAAAAACAAAAACAAAACTACCTTTGCCTTCAAGAGCCTTACATTCAATGGCCTTAAAGGTCAACAAGGATGAGAAATGAGATATAGTCATTAGATTTGGCAAATGGATGGCTGGCAACTTTGGAGAGAGCAGTTTCAGTGGAATGGTTGGAAGTGAACAAGAGGAATGAAAGTAAGTGAGGATATAGCTTATTCTTTCAAAGGCAGTTTAACTGATAAAGGATATGTTCAGGATATTATCTATTGGGTCTAGCAACATACAGATTAAGAGATTTTTTTTTTTAAGACAAGTCTGTGTTTGTAGTAGGGAATAAACTATCAGGCAGATTAGAAAGTGGAGACAAGAGATACTAGAGAAGACGGAAGCAGAATAAACTGAAAAAAGGACGTGCCTACAGTAGTAGTGTTCCTGGATATGGAGGCCTTGGGCAACTGTACAGAGAAAGGAAGAAACTCAGAAGCCTGAAGAAGAAGTAGCAGCAGAAGCCAACGTGGCTCAGACCACAGCTTCAAAGTAGGGTCTCCCTTCCAGCATCTATCCAACCACATAGAGAAATAACTGGGGCAAGGGTACATTTCTGCTCTGAGACTATAGAGCTTTCCAGCTGCCTGATAAAGGGAGAGTACAGCAGCAATCTACCTAGGCCAGGAAACTGTAGATCTCAGACCAGGGGCAACAGTCATAGACTGCCCTAGATCAGACTAGTCTTGGGAGGCACTGGAAGCTTGCAGGTTGCAAGCTCTCCTCAAGATCCTGGAATAACAGATCTCTTAGGATCTAAGGGCAAAGTGGAAATAGAATCCATGGTCATTTCCTAAAAGAAACTCCAAAAAACTACATGAATAACAGCCAGAATCTCCAGACGTGTTCCTAGTCTACTAAAAATCCTACAATAATCTAGTAAACGGTTTTGATGTTTCCTTAAAAAATTACCATCAACTGGATTATGAAGGATTTAAGCCAGAGTATCCAGATCAAGGGAAAAAACTCTGCAAGCAGCCAGGATACAACAATTCAAGTACTGAGGAGCCATAGTCAGGCTTACCACCGTAAAGCAGCAGAGAGTTTGGAATATGGTATTCCAGAAGGAAAAGGATGTGAGTTTACAGCTAAGAACAGCCTATGCAGCAAAACTGAGCGTTACACACACACACACATATATATATATATATATATATATTTTATATATATATATATATATATATATATATATATATGTATGTTTTGGTTGGGTGGGAAGGCAAGGCGAATGGACTTCTGATGATACAGAGAATTTCAAGTATTCCTGATTTAAAAAAAACAAAACCACAGTTACATAGAACCTGTGAAATTCTAACTTAGGAGATGAAATGGGCAATGTCAATAATCAATGCCTTGAGTGCTTTGCTTTATAATCACTTATCTGTTGTAATTATCTACAATAATAAACAACTGTGTGATTTATACTAAGAATACAGACCTGGGGAAAACCTCTGTGTGTAACCAAACTATGATGTAGTCCCAGGGAAATTCCTGAGTTAGTTGACCCAAGGAGAGTAACTATGAACATTATAAAGTGAGCAGCCATATTAATCATCTTTATATTTAAATGTAACAAGCTGCCCTGAGCTTGTAATGTAAAAGGGTCCTGCTGGAACCCAAAGTCATCTTCAATAAAAGGACAATGATCACGTACAACATTAACAAGCCTATTTGCAACATATATGACTCGAGGAAACTATAAATAATTGTGAATCTTGTACTGAGGGGTCTCAACCACCCATATTGGGTGAGCACATCCTTTGTTTCTCTTAATAAAAGTTAATTTCTTTGCCCAGAAAGGATTCCTAATTTCTTTCTTAATAAAGTATAACTCAACAAGTAAAGAGGAAGAAAAAAAGGAATGAGAGGGAATGTTCATTAAGAGAGACATCAATCAGAAGTAAAACAGACTCTTGAAGTCATGGAAAAAAGAAAAGAAAAATTGTCAAAGAATAAGATAGATGGAAATATATGATTAATTACCGTAACTGTGAATGAGATTAATATATCCCACAAAACAGATGGGGATTGTAAAATGAATTAAAATGTAGACAGAATCCCAAACAAACACACTTGAAACAGAAAGACCCACAGATATAAATATAAGGGGCTGAAGTACAATCTTATGGTTTAGGTGATGTGAAAAAAAAAAAGGCAAGGGGGAATAATCATGATTTCAGGCAAAACAAAAGCAAAAATAGACCTAATTAAAAGATAAGCAGTACATTTAAACAAAGAGTACCATAAAAATTAATGTTAATACTGAACACATCAAATGGCAGAGCACTCAAATTCTTGAAAAAAAAGTTAAAATTAATTACAGGAGAAAAAACAGCAAAATTAATAATAGTGAGGGACCTCAATCTACCCTTCTCAAGCCTAGAGGATGTAAGCACAAAATAAACAGCAAAAAGTGAAAATAAAGAGAATATTAGAAAAATTAGAGCTATGGAGGATAGAGAATGGTAATAGAAACAGGAATTTCTGTTTCTCGATTGCATGTACTAATTTCACAGAAACTCAGTATGTATTAGGACATGAAAACCTCACCTAAATGCAGAAACATTAAGTTTATTTTTTACTTTCCATAAGAGAATAAAAATTGTATTCAATAAAGATAGGAAAAGTGGGGGGGGGGAGAAAAGAAGTGAATGGGAAATGAATCAAACATTTATGTAACAATGCATATTACTTGTTGAATAAGAATTGATTTAAGTTGAATATTATTATTGAAGAAAATTGAGTAAGTTGAATAAGTACTGGTTGAGTAAGGCTTATCTCATTTTATCCTCATAACAACACTGAGAAGTGCTACTTATTCAGTTTTACAGTTAAGGAAACTGAAACATACAGATTCAAATTAAATGGATAAAGACAAAGGTAAATTGTTCACAGAATGTTAAAAGGACTAAGCTCGACACAATTTTTTTTTTTGGCATTCTCAACAAATTTGCAGATGCCAAATATAGCCATAGTAATAATTAGAGCACAGATGACCAAACCACCCTTTGCTGCCAATCTGTTCCATAAGTAGTTATCCTGATTAGAATGTAAGGTACTTCAGGGTAAGAATTTTTTTTGGTCTGTGGAATGCTTGACACAAATAGTACTAAATAAATGCTTTTTCATTCAAGGAAAGTTGCCAGAGATGGTAGGGAACCGATTCAAGAATACAAAAGAGAAATATTTTTCCTCTCAGAGGAGCAAATTGGGAGTGTGGAGCATGATGTTTACTATATAAGGTACAGAATTGTGATAATCATATGAAGTAAAGGTGATGTCAATAAGAAAAGGAAAGAAGATTCCCTATGAAGTTTTCACTGGTATTTAACAATTAGCTGAGTAGGAACGAAAAATTCATTCTGGGTAAAGCTTTGGAGAAGTAGGAAAAGGGAATGAAAGGATAAACATAAGGTATAATGTAAAATTAGGCTTCTGAAAATAGCATTAAGATTTCAGAGGAAGAGTGGATAAACTTAGTTTTCAAAGAGACATAAGAACAGATGTGGTAGATGATGATAAGATAATTTTTTTTGGAAAGCAAGTAAGGCTTGCTGTAATGTTATCCAGTAGCATTTAACCTACCTTTTCATATTTTTCCTTCAGTTTTGCTGCCTTATTGTTGTATGGCTGCTTTTCACTATCACTCAGATTATTCCACATCTCACCAAGTTTTTTTGCTACATCCCCAATGGATATCCCAGGGTTTGTAGATTTTATCTTGGGGCGAAATTCTGAACAGAATAGGAAGAACCCAGACCTTGGAAAAAGTCATAGATCATAATTTTAGTTATCTGACTCTCAACAAAATTTAGGATTTTTTCTTTTTTTTAATTACCCAGGTGATCTACACGTTAAAGGCTAACTTTAAAAAAAGACATTTACATATTTTAAAGTGAAGACAAAGGTCCAGTATTGAAGTAATGATCAAAGATGTTGTGTCATCTTTGAAGTACTTTGTAAAAGCAACAACGAAAGGTAGCTCTATGGATAAGAGATATTACATCTGGGCCCCAAATTTAAATATAAAAAAAAATCAATCAATATGTTTGATGTCAGAGGATTTTTTCTGAGTATACTGAATTCTACAGGTACAAATTTCCCTTTCAGTGAAACTTAAAAGCAAAGTCTCCACAAGAGGATAATAAAATAATTTAAAATTTCTCTTGAATACAGAAATTTTACTTACGGGGGCCGTTTGGGAGCATTAGGATCCTTTTTTTTTTTCCCTCCTTTGGCTGGTCCATAATCCTTCATCTCCCTGTCATACCGCAACTTATCAGCTTTTGCCATTTCATCAAACTTGGATTTTTCCTTTCCAGACATATTCTTTAATTCAAAAAAGTTAAGATTTTAAAATCTTCATTAACATCAATTCATTTTACCAATACTTTGCAAAATTTGGAAGCATATTATGATTTTTTTTAATGGAAACCCTTTTATACCTACATATTCATAGACTGCTTTATACTTGTTGACAATAAGTGCTGGACTAAAATAAGAAATATTGGTACTAGCTCCTTATTGTTATCTTGCTACTTTAAATTAAAATTTTTTGTTTATATTTCTGAACTTCTTGAAAATGAATCAAATGTACTAGTTCACTGAAAGTATTTGGCTGTTTTAAATTAAATGTTTATGTTAATAGTACCATTTAACCAAATGTGCTAAGCAATCTTGCAAGGAAAGTTCTGAGTAATGGTAAGTACATATTCATTTTGAATTTAAAGTAAAAATTCTATTTTGCTTTTGTAAGCACTGTAAATGAGAGCTTTTTAAAAGTTTTTGTGGTTTAGCAATTTTTCATTTATGTTTGGCTCTCGGTGACCCCATTTGGGATTTTCTTTGAAAAGGTAGTTGCTGGTCTGTCATTTACTTCTGCAGTTCATTTTATAGATGAGGAATCTGAAGACAATGGTGTTAAATGACTTGCTTAGGGTCACAAAGATAGTGTAGTGCCTGGGGCTGGATTTGAACTCAGGTCTTCCTGATTCCGGGCCCAGTACTTAATCAGTTGTGTCAACCAGGGGCCTTTTAAAGAAAAAGTAGACTGTTGTTGTTAGTGGGGAAAAAACGGAAAATAATTACAAAATATAGATCCTTAGGTATTAATAAGAATTTAATTCAATTAATTCTAAAGAATTTTTACCTTCCATCTTTCTGAACACTTCTTTGAAAATTCTGCAAAATTGACAGGAACTTCAGGATTCTTTTTCTTATGTTCCTCACGGCATGTTTGTACAAAGAAGGCATAAGCAGACATTTTGCCTTTTGGTTTCTTTGGGTCACCTTTAGCCATCTCTAGTGTGTAACTAGAAATAAAGATAATCATGAATGTAGAAGAAGTTGATGTAAAAGAAAACATGTATTTGAGGGGAAAAAAAGTTTATAAGCAATCGTAAGATAGTCAACTTTTTAAATTATTGGAAAGTCTTTATTTTTCATCCTACAATTTTTATCTTAAGGTCATTATTTTAAGACAATGTTAACAAAATGATGTATCTTTTATTATGTGCCAGGTTCTGCACTGTTTTACAGTTATTTATCTTATTTGATCCTTATAAGAACCCTGGGAGATGGATGGTATTATTAATCCTCATTTTATACATGAGGAAATGGAGGGAAATGACTGATTAACTCAGGTTTTCCTGACTCCAGATCCAGTAGTATACCCTGAAGCAACTAGCTATCTCAAATCTCAAAGTTTTTTAAGAATTAAAAAAACAAATTCCAGTTTCTTGTTAGCATAAAGGTTTGATTATAAGGAAAGTTTTCACATAAAGAAAATGGTGTATTCAACTTTGCAAATCTATTTTAAAATGTAAAAAGTTATTTTCAAAGCTTTTCATTTTTAATAAATTTACTGTTTTATTTTTTGTTTTAGTTGATTTTATAATGAAAGCTGTTTTATGGTTTTAAAAAAGAATTCTTTATGGCATGGGTATATTTTACTCAATTTGCTTGTATGTAATATATATGTATATACACATTTTTTAAAAACACAAGCCAAAAATTTTTGTCAACTTACACTAGGCACTGAGAAAACAGATTTGTATGATTTGTACTAGGCATACCAAATTTTAAATATCTATATATTTTTATAAAGAGAAATCTTTAATGTTTCAATTAGCCATTTTAATGGGGAATATTTTTAAAAGGGAAATAGATTTGTTTCAATGGCTGGTTATTATTTGGGGTGTGAAGAAATAACGAATTTTAAAGGCAAATATAAAATATAAATAAAAGTACTTTGCTGCTTTTATGGCTCAGGGCCGTGGTTTAACTAAAATGGCTTCTCCCTGCTCACACTGTTATTCCTAACAAAGCCACACTCCTCCCCCTAGAAACTGAGGGCATTTAGGCTGGAGGTAAATTATCTTTAGGATTGTATTAAAAAATTCAGATATTCCCATGAAGGTCTTTTGGGGTTTGATTTTGGGATAACGTTTCAGGTGAAAACACAGTACTTTTATTACACTACATAACAAAGCCTCCCTTTTCAGCCATTTAGGATAGAAGTAAATAAAGGGGAAGAAATCAACCAATGAAAGGTTTACAGGTCAATTCGAAATAAAAACACTGCCAAATTCATAATTTAGATAGTCATTTCAATTTACGTGATGAGATGGGAAGCAATATATATGGATTAAATCATGCCTTTAATCAGCATAATCGAGTAAGAATCTGAAACAATCTTCAATTCCATCGATAGCAAAAAAAAGTAGAAATTTCCACTAGCTTGAATACGAAAATTTTCTTTTCAATTTATCTAATATTTAACATTCATTTTTGAAACAAAAAATTCTGACACGGCAAGGAACATTATAACAGCAGAGACAATTTGACTTAGAAATCTATTTTTACATTTCCATTACTTTCTTGAAATTTGTCATTTAAATTTTGTCTCTCTTTCAAAATATCAACACTTATTTCCCCTGAACCCCAGCGCAGACCAAGTATTTTAATGAATACAACTACCAATATTAAAATTAACGAATCTTGAGTTTAGTAAAACAGAATAGCTGAATACAAATTTCAGACTTTCATGCAAAAAAAAGTGTAAGAAAGCAAAAAAAAGAATGGGAAAATAATAAAAAATTAAATTAAAGAAAACTGAGAACAAGAGCAAAAAAGACAAAGCTTTATATAACAATATGTGAATGCAGCCAGGAAGTAGGAGTGCGACAGACGCAGGCGGAGCAAAAAAAAAACGTACCTGTATTGTTCGCTAGTCTGTATAACGCAGGGCACAACGAGGGGCTAAAAAATTCCCTAATCCTCGCGATATCGGACTACGCGAGAGCCTCCTGATTGGCCATCAGGAACCACAGTTAAAAATAACCTCTTTGAGCCACCGTTGGACGCATATTAAACAGACGGAGATTGTGATTGGATCTCAGAAATAAAAAAAAATTGAATTAAACCACCCGCCTAAAACTGAAAGAAACAAAAAAAATCCTTCAGATATTCGACAAAACACATTCACAAACACAGCAAATAAACAAAATTAATGAATATTAATAAGAAAATCGAGTTTATAAAGCTTCTATCACAATTAAACAGTAATTTAATAAAACTCCAAGCCTATATGCCAAAAGCTAGATCTTATAGCAAAATAAAAATCAAGCGCTAAATTTAGAACAAAAGTTTCAACATTGAACCAAAAAAACCGGCTACAATAATGGAATACTCATAAGCCCTTACAATTTCAACAACTCACTGACCAACAAAATAATAAAACTACTGAAATATTTGTCCTGTGAGGAATCATAATATTTAAATAAAGCCTAGAATTAAGAGAACCTAAGTTCAGACTAGATCTCAGACCTTTAATACCTGTGTAACCAAACAAGACACTTATTTAAAATGAAGACAGAAAAGTATATTTGTAGACTACCAATTAAATAACAACAACAACAAAAAATGGGTACATTCAGGAATATAATACTAAAGTTTTAACAACTGTCACAGAAAATACATGCACAACTCATTTTAAAACTTAAGTGTTGTGTTTTCTTTTTCTCATTCTTAAGTCTCACCAATCAACAAAACAAGAAATCAAGTTCTAATTATTAATCATGAAAAAAGTATATGTACTCTGACCAGCACCTTGAAATGAATTATATTTTACTGCACAAGATCTATGTATTTGCTATAATTACTACATATATTTATTAAATGTATGACTATATGTATAACTTGTACATAACTTGTGAATATGTATTTTTTACAAGTACTGTAGGCATTTTACCTTTAAAATGTGTTAATTTAAAAGGCTTTTTATTTTAATTTTCTTGTATAGCTTGGGATTACTTAGTATGCTTACCCTTTTTTTCTTTCTCTCTCTCTTTTTTTAAACTTTATTAGCTTTCAGATGTGAGGGGCTTTGAAAAACATTTTCTTTTAGCTACAAATTCTGACAAAAATGGTCTATTATCCATGCAAAATTCCACAACTAACCATGTCAGGTTCTTTTTTTAAGAAACATAATGGCATGTGAAAATGTATATAAAATGTGAATAAAATTTTTCATACGTTCATTAAGTATTTAATAGTTTATTCTTCTCTTAAAGATTGCCGTCTATTTCTATTAGACTCTCACTAAACTGTTGACACATTCATACTTTTGTCTTTAAAATTATTTTTAAAAATCAATTACTACAAGAATTACATCAACACTGATTAGCAAAAAAAATCAAACTTTATTGAAAATGCTTATAACAAAATATCATAAAAATGTTAACACAGAAACCAATCTGTTGTATTTGTGTATATATAGAAAATTGTACTCAAAAGCAGTTATTAGGAACACAAAGCACTACTTTAATTTCAAATATAATATATTTTCAAAATAAATAAAGGTTAACATTATTATTTAATCACACTACTAGAGCTATTTCTATTTTAACATGTAATTTTTATTTATATGCTTACTTGGAAAATAAAACATTCAAAAAATTAATGAAATGTGTCACAGGCAGGTATCACTTTGTACTAATTTGTATATATTTGTTTTAATTGTACTCCTATGTGAATAATTTTAAAAATGTAACATCTTTAAAAGTCTTCATTTATTTATTTTCTTGGATAAATTTCATTCATGCTCCAAAAGAATAAAATAATCCTTTATTACATATTATGATACAAGAAATTCAAGAATGTCTTCTAATTCCTGTGAACAATCTTTTTACCTAAAATATATTTAAAAATCATATGTGTGTGTTTATATATAAAAAGAAAATGACCATTATCATTTTACCTGGGACTTCTTGCATCCCCACCAACACAGATAGACTAGACAGACACCCCCACCCCAACACACCCTTAGCTACCTTGTGATCAGAAATATTTAATTTTTTTCATGTGGAGATAGGGTTTTTGAATGTTTCCAATTTATCTTTTTTGTTTCCTTTTTCTACTTTCTAAGACAAAAAAAATCAGTATTTGTTTTTAGGGGTTGAGAAGTGTTACTTCTAGATCCACAAGGACAGTGAATGTTTCATGAGAAACTTTACAAGTGGTTTCAAGAAGAAGTCAAACTTGTTTGTAGTTGAAACTAAGGAGAAAATAATGATTAGCAGCACTATCAATTTTTAAAAAAATATTTACCCAAAATAATACAATTGAATAAAATAATTATAATGATGTATATTTTAAAAATAAGTTACCCTTTTTATGAAATACAAGACATATTTGAATGCATTTTTGAGAAACATTTTTATATAAATAGACTTATTCTTTTTTAAAAATGGTAAAATGGATCATTTTGGTTACATGAAATTAAACTAAAAAGTTTCTGCACAAATCAAATGAATACAGTTTAAATTAGAAGAAAAGCGGGAAACTGGGGGAAAATCTTTGAGTCAGTTCTTTCTGATAAAGTGCTCATTTGTTTTATTGGCCTTTTCAACCAGACAGGGGAGGACAGAATCAGAAAGAGAATCAGAACTAGAAAGATGAAAATAAAGTAAAATAAAAAAGGAAATACTTGTTGATTGATTCTCATCACACTCCTAACCTAATGACTAATCAACAATAGACAAGTTGGGGCAGCTGAATGGCACAGTGAATGGAGTGCTAGTGCTGGAGTCAGGAGGAACTGAGTTCAAATCCAGCCTCAGACACTTAGTAGCTAGTGTGACTCTGGGCAAGTTATTTAACCTTGATTATTTACCTCAGTTCTTCATTTGTAAAATGAGTTGAAAAAGGAAATGGCAAACCAGTCCTTATTTTTTGCCAAGAAAACACCAAATGGGGTCACAAAAAGTTGGACATGATTGAAATAGAAGTACAGAACATGAATTGTTGGAATAAGTTTGATTAAGTCCTGCAAGTGGTGAATAGTAATAGGAAAATGAAACATAATATAGTTTATTATACTTCTGGTCAACTGAAAGTCTATCCCCATGCTCTAAGCCCCTCCTCTGATCTCACTTCAGGACGTAAGGCTGTAAAAATGAATAGCAAAAAACAAGTTCTATCCTAAATAGCTATTTTGGAGACAGGTTCACTCAAAACACAAACCTAGTTGAGCAGAGCAATTCCAAAGAATCTAAAAGCAAAGCCTAAAAAGAGAAAGGCTTGAATGAATGAATAAAGCATTTAAGTGCTTTATTTTGGACACAAAATACTTATGCTTTTGGACAAAAAATATATTGGCATTCCTATAAGACTTGAATCAAAAGTTGAGAGATGACACAATGTAGGGTTTTAACATCATGCACAACAAGCCTGACAGAATGTAGCCCTAGCATAAAGTCTGAAGTAAGAAAATTAATTTCATTGTTATTGGTTCTCTTTATTTTCAAAGGACCAATGATATCACAGGTGAATTGGATTTAAATGAGGCAGAGGTACATAAACTTGTTAGCCTCATTCTCTCTTTCTGAGTCACTGAAGTCTAGTGGCAGGATAATAGTCAGGATAATCCAGATGACCCTGTGTCTTCACTGTCCAAGCTCTTCAGTGGCCTTCATGTTGATTAGAACAAATTGTTCTTATGTGCCCACTTAAGACTTCTGAGAGTCTCTTGGACAGCAAGGAGATCACATCAGTTGATTTTCAAAAAAAATTTAATTCAGGCTATTCACTGCAAGAACAGTGAAGTGGGATAGAGGAATAGATCACAGGAAATAATTAATTAAATTAATTAAAGTTAATCAAAATGCATTTTTAAGTACCTTTTATATGTCAAGCACTGTATCATTTATGGTACTGTAATAACAGGAAAAGAAAACTTCCTATTCTGTCTTTTTTTCTATCCTCAAGTCTAAAATACCATCATTTTATAGACAAAGTGAAAACCAGAGTTAATGTCAAAAATGTAGAATTTAAAATGGTGTCATCTCAAACCTATTAATGCTTCTGGCCTCTAAGATTATGGGACATAATCATACATATGGGATATAAGCTTACTTTCCTTGTTTGGCTACTGATTAGAGATTGATTAGGTATTATTCCATTAAAAGCTTAAAGACTTTAACATAGCAGTTACTGAGGATTTCTGAATTAATAAAAGAAGTGTAAAAAACTGAGTAGTTAAAAGTTAGAAACAATTACCAATTTTGTAAAGTTAACAGACTGATCTTGCTATTGTAGCTGCTTTTCATCATTCTGGATCTGTGACGTGGAATTGGGTAATGGGAGACTTTTTTCTTTAGTATTCACTGGCTTCCTTTTATCTGCAAAAGAGGTCTGATACATAGTACCAGAACAGAAAGCTACTGGGAAATGAGCCTCTTTTATGAGGAACAGGTCAATATGAATAGATTGAATTGTGAAGAGATTTAAGTGCCAAACAAGAAGATTATTTGATCTTTTAAAGAAAACCAAAACTAAATCCCAGTCCTCAAGGAACTTACATTTGAATGGGAGAAACAGAAAGACAGATAAGAGGTACAGAGAGTGTGAAAGGAAGGTTAATTATAGAGGAAAACAGAAGGGAAAAAATGAAAACATAATGTGGACAATGGCCATCTAATGAAACTTCATCCAAAATACTATGTCCAGTATTAGCCACTACATATTAGGAAGGTAAGTATTCAGGGATGAAAAACCAAAACAGAGGAAAGCTTTGAAGATTAATTGAAGGAACTGGGTATAGTTAGTCAAATGAAGAGTCTCAGGTTTAAAATGTATTATTATTATTTTCTCCACCTCAATAAATTCTAGATTGCAAGATTAAATATAAAATACTCTGAATTTCGAAGCCCTCCACAATCTGGCCCTTCCCACATTTCTATTCTTTAGTCCTCTCAACTAGTTCCTGGTTTTTCTTCATTTAAGAACTATAGATACAACTAACAAAAACTTTTCACACAATTTAAGACATGTCAATAACCAGAGGAATTATTAACTACTCATGAGTAGTCCAAGCCAATGTAATAAAAATGGCATATCTTGATATGAAGTTACCATGAGTTCTTGAATTACTGACATGACAAATCTGTTAAGAGAGAAGTCTGGTGCAGCTAGGTGGTGCAGTGAGTAAAGCACCAGCGTGGAGTCAAGAGGACCAGAGTTCAAATCTGTCCTCAGACACTTGACACATTCACTAGCTGTGTGATTGTGTTGTTAAGCAAAATTGTCTCATTAGCATGGCTTTTGTTTCTTTTGAGTGGAAGTACTTTCAGCTGTTAAGTGCTAAGCCCCAGGCCCAGGGCCCTATCAGGTGTGAAACCTGTGTGGGTGTGGATTGGTTACTTAGGAGGGGCCAGCTCGGGAACCAATGGTCTCTGGTCACTGAGGCGGGGCTTGAGAACCCCCGGAAGCTCAGCTGGGAGGAGGCGTGAGCCGGGAGACAACTTCGGTGGCGGCAGAAGGTGTGGAAGCCAGAAGCTGCAGAAGCAGAAAGCTGTGGAAGCCAGAAGCTGCGGAGGCAGAAAGCTGAGGAAGCAGGGCTTACCTGAGTGTGAGCAGGAACGTGAGGCCAGTGAACATGATTTGGCTAAATACTATCTTGTTTTTCTGTGGCCTCCTGGTTGCCCTTGTGAGATGGGCTTTCTGGGCCTGGAGTCTTTTTGTCAGGATGTTGGAATGGGGAGGCTGGTTCAAGTTTTTGCTGCGGTGGGGCCTAAATAAATTTCTTGTTGTTTTCTCCTTAGAGAATC
>JAQQSZ010006753.1:0-13506 GCA_028646595.1 Phalanger gymnotis
TAGAGGTAATCAAAAACAAACACTTTCGAAAAGGGACAGGGTCAAGGGAGAAAATTCAATAAAGGGGGATAGTTTAGGAAGAAGCAAAATATAGTTAGTCTTTCACAACATGAGTGTTGTGGAAGGGTTATACATAATGATATGCATGTGGCCCATGTTGAATTGCTTGACTTCTTAGGGAGGGTGGGTGGGAAGGGAAGAGGGGAGAGAATTTGGAACTCAAAGTTTTAAAAAACAGATGTTCAAAAAACAAAAACAAAAAAGTTATTGCATGCAACTAGAAAATAAGATACACAGGCAACGGGGCATAGAAATTTATCTTGCCCTACAAGAAAGGGAAAAGGTGATGGCAGAGGAGTGGGGTGACAGAAGGGAGGGCTGACTGGGGAACAGGGCAATCAGAATATACGCCAGAATATTGGAGTGGGGAGGAGGGTAGAAATGGGGAGAAAATTTGTAATTCAAACTCTTATGAAAATCAATGCTGAAAACTAAATATATTAAATAATAATAATAAAAAAGAATTATTGAACTAGGTTCTTGCCCAATTAATCAAAGGATTTTAAACTGAAAAGGAATGAGGAGAGAAGAAAGTGCCCACATAGAAAGAAGGGAAGCAGATGAAACAGACTTTAGTGAGGAAAAATAATCCAAGAAAGGAATTTACAATTAATCTTCTGTTCTGAAACATCTACAGGCAAATGGACAAAATATGGATCACAATCAAAAGGAACTTGACATCTTAATGTAGGGAAGAAAATGTGACTTTATGTGAGTCAATGAAATTTTGTTGGGTTAAGCTTTTTGTTGGAATACAGATCTAGAAAGTTGTACCCTCTTCAAAAGTAATTGTACAGGCAAAAGGTGGTAAGGATGTAGAAGGATAAAGAGAATAACATTGTATCTTAAGGAGTTACACTTATATGAGGAGAAGCATGATGGGGAAAAATAGGAACTATAAGCATTATTATCATCAGAATATATACCGCCTAGGCAGAAAGAAGAAATGAATGATTAACTTGTGGAAAGGATTAATTTTGGTATAAGGCCATGATAAAATGATGATGGGAAACTTTAATTAACTATATGTTTCCTGAAGTGATTTGTCTCTGCAAAAATAGGAGCAGCTAGTAATTAGTTTGTGCCTTGTTCTTTATTTAGAGATTTTTTATTTTTAGTTTACAACACTCCATTCTACATAATTTTGAGTTCCAGATTTTCTTCCCTGCCCTCCCTCCCCAAGGCAGCATGGAATCCAATATATCTTCTACGTATAACTTCGCATTTTTTTATTTAGAGATTGTTTATTTTTGGTGTACCTTGTTCTTATGATAACTTTATCCTTTAAAAGCTAGATAACACAGAAAGGAGTTCTATTATACCCTCACTAACAGTGGGGAAATGCTGGAGTGGAAATGATGCAAACTGATGAAGGAATAAAGAATGCATCTTGACAGAGCCACACAAGTAGTATGCAAGATTTGGGGAGAGATTCTGACGTATTTAAAGGAAGCATCAGGAGGCTCTCTAAAACTAAAAGATTACAGGTGAAGTCAGTACCAATCGTTTTCCAGAAGGAATGGGAAATCTCCAAGAATGAAATTCTGAAAGATACAATGAGAGAAAATTCTGATGAGATGGAAAAGAAGGAGTTGTGTAAAGAAAATGACACAAATGCCTAGAGAATAAGAAAAGCAACTTCCACCAACAGATTCTTAAAAAAAAGACATATAGTCAGTCAGTCAATAAATATTTATTAAACATCTACTATGGGCCAGGCACTGTGCCAAGCACAAAAGATACAAACAGGAGAAAAGGTATTCCCTCCCCTCAAGGAGCTTACAATCAAAAAAAGAAGACACATAAAAGAAAGCCGAAGGTGAAGGGGGTAGGGGAGGTACCTTTTGCAAGGGGGTGGGTGGGTGATGGAGAAGTTCAATGGAGTACAGTTGAGTGGGAAATGAAGAGCAGACTGGCCTGAGGATGTGCAACCTCGAGATTTGGTGGAGGAATGACAGTTTTGTTTTTTTTTTAAGATTTGAAGATCTCTGATTACACTTCATCTTTTTGGTCACAGAAGACACAATTGGGAGTAATGCATTGAAGGTGAAAAGGAGATTTAGGAGGACTGATAAAAAGGGAAACTTATTTACATGTGGAGGTATTGGAACTAGAATGGATTTCTTTATGCGGTAATGGGTTTCTGCTGACTTGAGTTCTTCAAGCAATGGCTGACCATTAGTCAATTACACACATGGAGTGCATTCCTGTTCTAGAACAGACTGAGCTACATAGCCTTTGAGGTTCTTCCAGACTCCAATTCTACAGAATCTAATTCTATAGAATTCTAGAGACTCTCATAGAATGTAATCTATAGAATGCTATTTCTTAACAACAGGCTCTTAGTTTAAAATTGAAAGGCCATTCATACACAGGTTTGAATGCCATCTTTATATTTCACTCTGGAAGCTAAGCTTATCAAACTTTTCCTTTTTAATGTATGTTATAGCATCTCTGATTAAAGGAAGAATTCTTAATTATTTTGAACAAATAAATGTTTAAAGAAAGAATTGTCTAGAATGAAAGGTACCGGCTCTCAAGAGACAAGTGGTCTGGGGGTCTAGTCCCAGCTCTGACACTAAGTAGTTTTGTGGCCATTAAGCAAATCACTTAATTTCTCTGGGAATCACTTATAAAGTGGCTCTTTTTCACTAGATGATCTCCAAGGTCCCTTTCAGCTTTAATGTTCTAGGAATAGAAGGGCACAAAGAAGCACAATTAACTAGTTTATAAATTATATGAATGAGACATCCTCTTTCTCTAGCTGTGCCGTCTTACAAACTAAGTAATATTGTCAGCCTCTGTCTTTTACTCATATCTTCTCATTCCTATTTCTACCCAGATAGTCAACGACTTATTTTCATCTGCAGGCTCTGTGCATCGAATATCCTGGGATTAGTTTCTGTTCTAATGGAAAGATACCTTCTTGTGCCTATTGGCCCATTAATCAGAGAACTGGGAAATCGATTTGTAGATGAGGAAAGCAGCAATTGCTGCCAATAAGACCCACAAGGGCACCAGACTCTCCTTAGCTACAGAATGTTTGTTGCTAGTCTACTTGAATGTCAGTCTGGCTCAGGTTTTGGGGTTGACATTTCTTCACCAGCCACCAGAAGAGAAGTTAAAGTTGCTGAGGTAGGGAAATGTATTCCTGGCACCCAATGGTGGAATTCAGATGCATTTTATTTCTTAGACTTAATGTTATCCGTGGTTGTTGGATATAATTGAAATAGTACTATTAAAACTA
This sequence comes from Phalanger gymnotis, assembly GCA_028646595.1. NCBI lineage: Eukaryota > Metazoa > Chordata > Mammalia > Diprotodontia > Phalangeridae > Phalanger > Phalanger gymnotis. The sequence continues at coordinate 3,308 of JAQQSZ010006753.1, forward strand.
TACTTCGGGTACATTATGGGCAAAATTAGCCTTTGTGGGCTGGCCTGAGAACCCAATTTCCCTGCATGAAATTGCTTCTGTGGGAAAATGTATTCTGAGTTCCAAATATCTGACTCAAAAAAAAATGGGGGGAACCCAGGTGAGAGAGGAAACCAGTATTCATTGAGTGCCTACTATGTGTCAGAAACTATGCTAGCATTTTACAAATATGTGTGTATACATGTACAAATAGACATATATACTTAAAATTTTAAATATATGTGTATATGTGAGTGTGTGTGATGAGAGAGAGAGAGAGAGAAAGAGAGAGAGAGAGAGAGAGAGAGAGAGAGAGAGAGAGAGAGAGAGAGAGATGCTTGTATTATAAAATATAAATTTGACCTTTACAACAACCCTGGGAGTTAGATGCTAGTATTATCCCCATTTATATAGATGAGGAAACTGACAGAAACAGAGGTTCTAACTTGTCCAGGGTCACACAGCTAGTAAATGTCCAAGGCTGGATTTGAACTCAGGTTTTCCTGACTCCAGGTTCAGTGCTGTGCCACCTACACAGTTGATTGATATCATGGTTAGAGACTGCCTATATACTATAGAGAGAGCCCCAGGACCTGTGTTTGAATCCTATTAACCGCTGTGATTTGGTGCAAGTCACTTCATATCTCTGGGCTCCATTTTTCTCAAATGTGGAATGAAGAAATTGGTCTCTAGGTGGTCTCTAGGTTCCCTTCTACCTCTAATTCTATCACCTGAGGAAGAGCTCTCCCCTCCCAACTCTTCTTTTTATTTCTTTGAGAACAGAAGGGGAAAGGATACTGGAAACTTATAAATAGGTTTTTTAGTAAAACTCACATTGTCGTTGCCCTGAGAGAACTACTATTCTACTGAAACGGACATGCCAACACAGATACTTTTTTCAGTGGGAATTATTTCAGAAACAAGGGTAAGGGACAAGGATAATTCATCTAGCTCACTCAAAAGAGATATAAATAAAAATTATTTTATGCAATTTTACCCACTCATATAATTTTCATAGAAAATACCAAAAATAAGATATTCATGGCCTTTATTGCAATTCTTCCAAATTTTCTACTTTTAGTCTCAAAATATTTTGTTGTTGTGACTTCAAATAGGTAGGTAAAATAACAAATAAGAAGTGAGATGATAGTGTAGAGTTACAGAATGAGACATGCATTTGTTACCAGAGAGAGATGTTTCATTGAAGTTTTAAGTATGGAGAGTTGAAGGGGAAGAAGGGAGTCATAGGGATATCTGAAGAGGAAAAAGAAACAAAATGAGCATTAATCAAACATTTATAAAATACACAGTACAGTGGAAAGGAGAAGTTCAGAAAGACACAAACAGTGAAGTGCTAAAATAGCTACGTTGAAGTTATATTTAAAAACAAGATGCACATAATTGTGACTCATGGTTTCACAGGAAATTTTCATTTTCTGTTCTTTGCAAATGAAAATGATCATGTTTGTTCATGTCTTTCAAATTTATAATAAAATAGAATATGTCTTAAGATACTGTGAGGAAATGAGGCTGGGTCTTTATCAAAAGTATATTAGTTTGAGATTTCAAATGTTTCTTTCAACATTTCTGATTAAAATAGAAAAAACTCAAAAATGGAAGGGTCAAACTATTACAGTGTCAAAAGAAATTGAAATGATAGTCTAGTAAATGTCATTCTTTTCTGTGATTCAGACTTCTACCAAAGGTATAAAGGTCATTTCTAGATAAGCCTTCTAACTCATCAAGGTCTTTATTTGCATTCAAAGTCAGAATCCTACATTTTGTTTCCTGGTTAATGTCTGTTTACCAAATAATTCCTTCTAGCTCTTATTGGACATAGTATAAAACTTATTTTCAAAAATTCTATTGTTATGCTAATTATATATGCCAATTTTACATTCATATCTTGATTAAACTACTCATCCATATTACAGATAACTTTTTTTGTTTTGTTATTGGTCTAGGTTTTCCTTATATTCAAAGATAATTTCTTTTAACTTGACACATTTTAATTGCTTTAGTAACCTTTTTGTAGATTTAGTTTTTCTTTTTACTAAAATCTGTGTGTGTATGTGTGTGTGTATGTGTGTGTGTGTGTGTGTGTGTGTGTGTGTGTGTGTGTGTGTTTTAAGGGAAATTATAAAAGAAAATAGGGGATTTGAGAAGGGCAAAGAGGGATGGAGAAGCAGTGCCAATGGTTCTCCTGGAAGCTATATGTCTACTATGCCATTTAAAAGTAACCAAGTCCATGAATATTTTTTCAGTGGGAAGAGGATTTCTCCTAGGTGGTGGAGGCTTCCAGTGGGCACTTCAGCTATGATTTCATTAGAGAACTTATGATGATAAAACCTCTCTCTTCTCATAAGTAAGCACTTGCCCTGTAACTTACTGTCTCAGAGAGAGGCAGTGTGAGGTAGTAGACAGAGTTTTCCTCTGATTCAGGAAAGCCTGTGTCTTGGTCTTTTGCCTCTGAAAATGGTTATATGACTGACTATGTGACAGTCACTTGCCCTTTTGGTGCCCAAGACAATTCTTATCATGTACACCTTGCTGTATAATACAGCTCCTTAATATTTAGTGTTTAGTCTTCTTTTTCTCCACACTTCATCCACACAAAATAATGATAATAAAAAGAACAAATAGCATTTATATAGTGTTTCAGGTTTGCAATTAACTTTATACATGTTATCTCATTTGATTCCCACAACAATCCTGAGAGAAAGGTTCTATTATTATCCCTATGTTATAGATGTGGAAACTGAAGAGAGAGGTTAAGTGATTTGCCCAGGCTTACCCAGATGACATATATCTAAGGCAGGATTTTAACTCAATTCTTCCTGATTTCAAGTCCAACACTGTGCCATGTAGGTTGCCTGATTCATAATGTGTGAGATATGGGAAGATCTGGGAATGAAAAAGACAAGTTCAGGATTGAAGCGAGTCCATAGGAGCTTCGGTTCTCCAAAGAAAGGGCTTGGGTTAAAAATGTTTTTTTCCTAAAATTTTGAGTAAAATTTCATCATAATAATGATTACAGTGATAATGAATTCAATGTGCACAGTAAATTATGTAATTTAAAAACCAATCATAATTTCTGGTGACAAATCATTGCTCTCCATCTGTGGATCAGCTCTCATGGGATTTACCTTGCTCCATTTATTAACAATCAACTCAGAATGACTTTAAGACTGGAGAGTATTATCACCATTTTCTCATTGAGGATATTGAAACAGCAAAATTTATTGGTGGGCAAAAGGTCATAAAGGAAGTGGAGAAAAGACAATTGATATCTTTTAATATGAGCTGGCCAGGATTTCTCAAAGAAGCTCAGAATTAGAATTGTATTGAATCACACAGAATCGGATATTGCAGACCACACATAAACCATGCTATTTCTCCTTCCCATGAACCATTCTAATTATTCTCTCAACTCATCAAGACCAAACTCAAGCTTGGATACTCAATAACTTCCCAATTCCAATAGCCTCCTCTTCCCTCTTATTGGAGGGCTGCAGGGTAGAGAACTAAATTCATCCTAAAGCTTTTCTTCACACAAGGCAGAATTTAGAATTTCTGCCTCACTCTCTACTTTCCGTCTGCACCTCTGCTCAGTTTCAACTTCACTGAACAAAATGCTCCCAGCTGTCCTGTCTCTATCTTATCAGCTTCCTTCCTCATTGCGCTTCTTGAGGGCAGGGACCATTTTTATTATTATTATTATTATCATCATTGGTGGTAGTAGTAGTAGTAGTAGCAGTAGTAGTAGTATCCTCAGCTCTTAGCATGGTGCCTGCCATATAGTAGGTGCTAAATAAATGTTTATCAAATCGAAACTGAATCAAACAATTATAAATGATAGCTCTCGTTCATTCTTCATTTATGTACCATTTATCCAAATTGTTTGCCTCTAGAAAAATAATTCAGAAGTATCATAAAAGATCTTTTCTTTTTACATTCTTAAATCTCTCTATTGTATTGCATCATTAGTTTTTCTTCCAACTTGAGAGTTAGTGTGCCTCACCTACTTTTCATTTCCCCTTGGGCGGCATTATATTTTGCCATTTGTTTATCAAAGAATTCAAAATTGCCTTATACCACATTGTACTGTTCTTGATATTACATGGCACCTGTTCCAATTCTAAAGGAATTCTAAAGAGTTATGTTTAGTCCTGTTCAAGTCTTCATATAGTTTGCACCACAGAATACAAAGACATGCTAACTTTGCCCAAATTAAAGCATATTTTATTTGAAATGTCAGTGACATTTTGAACAGGAGAAACAGGGAGACCAGCAGGCCATGTAAGCTGCATTTATTCTTGCAGAGCTTTTGGAAATAATTAAACTATTTTATACCTTTTTCTTCTATTATGTCACAATTGTTCCTCTTTTTGAATCATTAATTAAAACATTTTCTGAGCTGGAATCCTGTCTCGTTTAGAATAAGTAGAATGAATATGGAAAAGTAATTCCTCTCCTTTTAGGGTGAAAACATTTAAAAGGTTTAGCTACAGTTAAATATTTTTGGATGACTACCCAGTTATTCAAAGTTTAGAATTAATAATATGGAATGGGAAAAAATTATTTTTTTTTGGTTGTAAAAGATATAACTTTAAAAAAGGCTTAAGCCAAAGTCAAACTACAGGTCGGATAGCTACCTTTCAGTATGTTGTAGATTGGTTCCTTTCTAAGGCCCTGGCTTAAGCCCAAGGTCTCTTCCAACTCTGAAATTCTGTGATTCTTCAATGCTACCTTAACTAGATTCTTAGAGTAAGGAATTTTATTGTAGAGATATAGTGTTATAAGGCATTTTGCATGAAGGTAATCTGTTTTTCATGGAAAATCTGAACTATTAAAGCATTGAAAAATAAGGTAATATAAATCATAGGAAAATTAGGACTGAAAGAATTTCTCTGTGGTTTCAAGGATTTTCAGCTTAGACTTATGTGCATCTAATTTCAGTACCATTCTTAGACCCTGGGCAAGCTAGGTTGCTTCCCCAGGCCCTGAGATCAATGGGGCCTGGACATGGAAGGAGAGGGAGGGAGGAAGGATGGGGAAGAGAGAGGGAGTGAAGGAGGGAGGGACTGAGTGAAGGGGAGGATGAGAAAGAGAGAGGGAGAGCTAGAGAGAAGAGGATCCTATTCAACAAAGGCATAAAAAATAAGATAAAATTATCTATGTAGAATAAAACAAGATAATTAGGAATGACACATAATTATTCTAAATCTATATCAATAAAATAGTATATATATATATACATATATATACATATATATATATACATATATATCACATGGGCCCATGAATTTTTAATACATTTTAAGTCAAATTATTTATGTAGACAGGGGCCTCAAAAAGAGAAAATTGCAAAGGGCCCTTGAATACCCTAAGGGTAGCCCAGTTTAAATTCCAAGAGGAGTCACTATGAGTAAAACAGGTTCAAATTAGAGATCTCCATATTGGAATTCAGTGAAACATACAATGGAAATGTGCCATTTACTATTACTTTAATTATTTTTCCCATTCCTAAACTTAAGAGCTTTTCAGGGTCAGTGGGCAAAGTGTTTATGTGTTTGGGTGTTATTTTAGAAAGTCAGTTAAAATGCCTTTCTTGTCAAAGTGTAAAAGAAATAATAATATTTGGACAATATTCTCGGTGTCAGGTTTCTTCCTCTTTCTCTCCCTTCTGTCTCTACTCCTTCCGTCTTGTTATTACTCAGTTTAAAACAAAGATTCCTTTATTTTCACATTAAAGAAAAACTTTATATGCCATTTATCTACATATTAAAACTTCTCTGAGACACTTCCAAGATTTAGGGTTCAGAGAAAACTAGTCATCATATAATATTCAAGTTCATAGACTGGCAGATCTAGCATTCTGTTCAATTCAACAAACAGCTGAATTAGAGGAAGTATGGGGAAAAATACAAGAGTCAGAGGACCTTGGTTCAAATGTTGCTTTTCTTCTTAGTCCCTCTGAGACCATGGGCAAGCCACCTTTTCTCTTTGGGTGTCAGTTTTCTTATTTGTAAAGTGAAGGAGTTGGGATAGAAGGGCTCTAAGGTTCTTTTGAGTTCTGATGATTTATTATTCTACAATGAATGAATGATTAAATGAAAAAAGAATCCACCACTAGGGATACAAAGACAAGCCTCTGTTCTCATGGAGCTTACATTCAAATGGGGGAAGTAATATGAATTATTATTATTATTATTATTATTATATCTTTATCATCCCCAATTATAATATTAATTATTGAAGTAGTAATTAGAGAGGGGGCTTTAGTGTGGAAAGTTCCAGGGATTGTGAGCAGGGATGAAGGGAACTAGATTGACACATCCCTTCCAGAAAAAAAAAGGATAATTAACTTGATTATGGTTCCAGAAATGGAGGGGGAGGATAGCTAGCTAGCAAGGTTTAAAATAATATAAGTAGGTAAGGTTAGCTGCTTCTTAATTTATGAGACTATTTGCCTGGATCCTCAGCTGCACCCATATACCAGGACCATGGCAAAAGAAGGTCTTGTGGCTACCATATCATAAACTCCTCACTTTCTCTAGGGGAGACACTGAATGAAATGAATACTCATTTTCCACCATCTTTTCTATTACCTCTACAACATTACCTGATTAGAACAGACCCTCACCCCACCTTCTAGAATGAACCCCTCACTCATCAGCCTCATTTCATAGCTACTAGCCTAGTGCTTCCTGTCATGTTGAGATTATGGACATTTTGACTTGCTCCAGCCTGGAACTTTGGTAGTTACTTTCGCAAACCAATCTCAGTCTGGACCAAACACTTTTTTGTGTCCCTGGCAAGTATTTTCTATCCTTCCTAACCCCCTAATCCCCAAAGCCTTTCAACATCTGAAGCACTGCCACCTGCCTCCCTCTACCCGCCAATGAACCAATCAAACATAACTGCAGAGGTGGCTAGATGGCACAGTGGATAGAGTGCTTTGGCTGGTGCCAGGAACAACTGAGTTCAAATATAGCCTCCAACCCTTATTATCTGTATAATGCTGGGAAAGTCACTTAACTTCTGTTTGCCTCAGTTTCCTCAATTTTAAGATAACTATAATAATAATTATGATGTTATATATATTTGATATTATATATAAATTATAATTATGATAATTAATAATAATAATAGCTACCTTCTAGCCTTGCTGTCAGGATCAAATGAAAATCAAGATTGAAAGTAAAGTGCTTGGTACATAGTACATGTTTAATAAATACTTCTTTCTTGCAGTTCAATCATGAGCAAGGCCACTATAGGCCCTCTAGCTGGGCTTTCCCTGATCCCCAGTGAAGATGATCACTTTAGCAAAACCCAGAACACTTAGATATCTGTAGAACCGACTATAATATTAGGAGCTATGGGGGCCTGGAAGGAAGCAAGCAGTTGGCTTCAGTAGTATGTAAGCTCATCACCTGCCCTAAGTTCCAGTAGAACCATGAGTTCCTTAGACTCTTTTTTACCAGGTCAGACATTCAGGTTTTCTTACCCAGTGTAAAACTTTTTAAGAACTTTTACTCATGGGAAACACTACCTCCCCAACTGAGTCCCAGTCTAGGCTGGGGTAGAAATTTACTCAGCCAGCTCCATGAGAAAGACCACTTAATGGACCACCCCAATAGAAAACTGCTTTCTCTACTGGCTAACAGAAAGCTATTGGCTATCCACAAGTTCAAGTAATCTACTGATGCCTTTGCTTCCTTTACGATGCTAAACTAGAACTCACCATGTTTTCTGTAGATGATCACTGGATTCATACACAATAAATTAGCCTGGGTGGAGGCAGCCAGCACCTGTCTGCACCCATCTGGCAATGCATCTGCAATACAGTTCCTCCTTTGGGGTAATTAAAGCAGAATACTTGACAGGCATCAGATAAAGCCTAGAAACCTCAGGGGCTTGAAACTTCCCAACCCCTGCTGCTCAGGATCTGAGCAGGACTCTTCAGAGAGCCTATCCTGATTATAGCTTGCATTGATATTAGTGGAAAAGAGAATAGAAATCCCCTCCCTGCCCCTGGCTGGAAGTCTAAAGGGGAGCTGGTAGACTCTGTAAGCAACAGACTGAAAAAAGACAATAGGGTAGATCTTCCCCACCCCTGTTAGAACTTAATGAAGGGATAACTCTTTTTGTCTCAATCACCAGACATCTTCTACACAGCTTCCAGTCATGAAGATCAATAAGGAATTACTGCAATTTTCAGTTAAGCAAAGCCAATCATTAATCTCTCATTAAGAAACCAGTTGAACACCCTTTGAGTCAGCAATACCACTTCTAGGGCTGTATCCCAAAGAGATCATAAAAATGGGAAAAGGACCCACATGTACGAAAATATTTATAGCCACTCTTTTTGTGTCAGCCAAGAACTGGAAACTGAGGAGATGCCCATCAATTGCAGAATGGCTAAACAAGTTGTGGTATATGAATGTAATGGAGTACTATTGCATTTTAAGAAATGATGAACAAGCAGATTTCAGAAATACCTGGAAAGACTTCTCTGAACTGATACTGAGTGAAATGAGCAGAATCAGGAGAACATTGTACGCAGCAACAGCCACAGTGTGCAATGACTGATTTCGATAGACTTAGCTCTTCTCAGCAATGCAAGGACCTTAAAACAATTCCAAAAGACTCATGATTGGAAAACGCCATCCACATCCAGAAAAAGAAATATGGAGTCTGAATGCAGATAGAAGCAGACTATTTTCTTTTTTTGTTTTGTTTTGTTTTATGTTTTTCTTTCTCATGGTTACTCTCATTCGTTCTAATTCTCGTATACAATATGACTAAGTTTAAGAGGAATGTATATGTAGAGCCTATATCAATTGCATGCCGTCTTGGGAAGGAGAAGGGGAGGGAGAAAAATTTAAAACTTATGGAAGTGAATGTTGAAAACTAAAAATAAATAAATTAACTTAAAAAAAGAAACCAATGAGCACATCACATTGAAAAGAGTCTCAGTATATGACCAATTCCATAGGTGGAGCCTCCATTTAGCAGGTCAGTATGTTCCCCTGATTTTCCTCATTAAGCAGGAAAACTCACCAAAGTATCTATCTCTATTCCCAAAGGCCGAGTTGCATTGTCACAAAGATCTTTCTTTTTTTTCCTTTTTTTTTTATTTTTAGTTTGCAACACATGATTCTACGTAATTTTGACTTCCAGATTTTCTTCCCACCCTCCCCCTCTCCCTCCCCAAGACACCATGGCATCCCACATAACTTCCATGTATAACTTGGCATTGAATTAATTTACACACTAGTCAAGTTGTGGAGAAGAATTATGACCAATGGAATGAATCATGAGAAAGAAGAAACAGAACCAAAAATAAAACCAAAAACACAACCCAACAACAAATACAAAAAAGAGAAAAAGAAAAGGGGGGGAGAAAAAGGCGAGCATGAAGTATGCCTCAATCTGCATTCATACTTCATTGTTCCTTCTCTGGATGTAGATAGCACTCTCCATCGTGAGTCCTTTGGAGCTGTCTCTGCATATTATGTTGCTGAGAAGAGCAAAGTCTGTCAGGGTTAGTCATCACAGAATCCATATATCTGTAGTTGTGTATAATGTTCTCCTGGCTCTGCTCCACTCACTCAGCATTATGTCATGTAGGTTCTTCAGGTTGTTATGAAGTCTGTATCATCCCTATTTCTTATAGCACAATAGTATTCCATTACCTTCATATACCACAGCTTGTTCAGCCATTCCCCAATTGATGGGCATCCTTTTGATTTCCAGTTGTCAGCTACTGCAAAAAGAGCCGCTATAAATATTTTTGTACATATGGGTCCTTTTCCCACTTGTGTGATCTCTTTGGGATACAATCCTAGGAGTGGTATTGTTGGGTCAAAGGGTATGAACATTTTTATAGTCCTTTGGGCATAGTTCCAAATTGCTCTCCAAAATGTCTGGATCAGTTCACAACTCCACCAGCAATGTAACAATGTTCCATTTTTCCCACATCCTCTCCAGCTATCTGCTTCCATTTTATGGGAGAGTTCATCCCATTCACATTCACAGTTATGATTTCTATCTGTGTCTTTTTCTCCATCCTATTTCCCCCTGTTCATGCTTTTATTTCTCCCTTTCCCCTTCCACTCCTCAACAAAGTTTTGCTTTTGACCGCCGCCTTCCTCACTTTACCCTCCCTCTTTATT